>JAKSZP010006848.1:0-116849 GCA_022478985.1 Massospora cicadina | reverse complement strand
GTCCACCCATCCTCTGTGTAAATTTTTGTAATTTACTGAAACGGTGTTTGGGAAAGTTATGGAGAAGGCCTCCCCCATTTTTTCCCATTATTCAAGGGAAGTATCGCTGACCATAATTTTAAGGCCGTGCTCAAGGGAGGACAAGGGTTGGGAGTGTTCAATTTTGGTATATGCGCCCATTTTTTGCAGGAATTGAAAAACTCTGGGTGCGGCGCTGTACTCACCCTTTTTGGTGGGAGGGTGTGTCAACATTCCATTGGGGCGTTTTTCCCCAGTGGGTTGGGAGGGCTTTGGGCCTTTCATGCTGGCCACTTTTTCCCAACTTGTATTGTTGCGGACAAATTTGCTCATATTCCAGGTTGATTGTCAATCTCGGAGAGATTGCATAGAATTGTGCTACTAAAAGTGATAATAAAAGGAAAGAAAAGCTCCTAAGAGCAACTTTAACTTTATTAAGAAAATTATGGAAGCCAATAATTAAATTCCTGCATCTGTACTAAGTCCTAAGTCCTCCGCATCTTCTTCTCCTGGCCATCCTCAATTCAACCTTGTTGTAAACAAAAAGAACTCCAACGCTCATTCCCTACTGCAATAGATTGCGTCATAGCATCAAAGCTTGCTGAAAGAAACTTGCTGAGATGGTGGGAAAAGGACAGTCAGCATGAAGGCTGAAGTGCTTCATGCTGACATCCTTGTACCACCTCAAGAGTTTTTAGTGACCTCTAGTATGTCTAATGTTATCATACAAGATGAAGACAAAATAGTATCCGTTGATAATAATGAACTGGATACTGCTTACTTTTTTAACAAATCTCATATTTATCTCACTCTGCCCCCTCAGTTCAGGAGTTTAGTCACTTTTTTTTTGAGTTCATAGAATCTCCGTCCACACCATCTTCAACATTGGTTCTCAATGAATTTCATTAGTGTTTGAGTTTCAAAGCCTATCAAGGTGGCTTATACTTGCCTCACTACATGGAATATGGCAAAGTTAGACCTCAATGCACTCATTCCATTGGGGACTATTCCTAATTGCCCATTTACTTTTTCAAGATGTCATTTTTTACCTTGGCTATTGCATTATACAACTGAGTACTGATATTCTCCTTAGAACTTAGGTTCTTGGCGACTATTCTGCCATTGTGCACTATGATGGAGGAAACTTATCACTTTTTGGAAACAAGGTTCCATTGATTTTGAGACCTCCTGGATGCAAAAACGGTGGTTAAATCTTGGGCCTGCCTATTGGAAAGATAAAGTCAGATTGACAAGCTCAAGTATCACGTAAGGGGCTTATAAGTATAAAGAACTCCTCCTGTGGTAGATGGCCAAGAGTTCATTACCATCTATTTGCCTAAGCCAACTACTATACCGCTAAAGTCCCAGGTCATTGTCAATACTACGATACATAATAAAATTTCATCCAGGACAATTGCTATCAATTGAAGCATTGATAACCCATCTGTTAAGCAGATACTGACCTGCCCAGGAATTTTAGATACCGCTTACACTGGATCCATATTGGTGCTGCTGAACAATCTCACTGAAAAACCTAGGCCAGTTATTTTTAATATTTCTGCCACTTATGTATACCTACTTACTTTAGAGGCCATTGATGATGTTAAAAACTTTAAAGCCTAGGAGATTTTGGGCTAGTATCTCTGTCAGTAGCCCTAATTAATACCTCTATTGTGAAAGAGCTCACCAGAGAGCAAGGGAACCAAGTTGAGCAATTATTAGATCAACAATCCCTTTTTCAACCTCCACCTACAATTTTAAAAGATTTGCGTTTAACATCATGTTTAAACTGTGGATGCTCAACCCATTTGATCCCATCCTTGCTAAAAAAGTTATGTTGAAGAAGCTCGGGTGGCCGGTGAGGATAAGCAGTTTCTTACAGCTGAGTTACTGGTGCCTTCTCGTAGCCCTTGGCCTCCTGTTAAGAGAGTGTCTGTAACTCTCTCGTTTCCAGAGAGATGGTGCAGGATGCACAGCCACACCGCCAGGGAACTAATCATTAGCAAAATGGGAAACAAGACACAGTGGATGGTAACAGAGAAAAAGGAATCCAAGGCAATGGTATACAACGCAGTATATAATATGAGATAACAGATATACATTATAACTTGGTTGGACTCCAAAAGAGGAGTATATAACCAAGTGGAGATTAGTGCTGGGGTGCTTCGGTGCCTCAATCTGGAGGGAACCAGGGCAGCTTAGAGGTGCCCCATGTACTGTAATTATTTTTGTTAGTATAAAGAGGCTGATGTTGTTAGAGACCTCCTTAAGGAGGTCCATGCATAGGCCCGCCCAAGGAACCATACAAAAAACATAAAAATAATGGGGGATTTTTATTTTTAAAGTCTACAAACATGGAAAGTTGGTCTCAAGAAATCACACTTAAACACTGGGCGGTGAGTCATTAATCTGCGAGAGTGGTGTTAATACTAAATACACCAATAAGTGCTCAGTACCATCCAGCATGGCACTGTAGCTCGAGATAGTCCAAATTTGAGTGATCAATTGCAACTGGATCCTATCTACTTTTTTATTGTTGTAGCTGGAGTGTGTTTTGAAAACCCGTTCCACAGCCAAAATGAGCCATATCCATTTGTAATGTAGCTGGTGCATTTTAACTTCCTTGTTGTAACGCTTGACTGAGCATCACGCACAGCCCAAGACCAACCTGGGCACACCTTGCCTGTACTCAGCGTTGGTTCAGGGTATGTTAAAATCAGGAAGGCCTTTCAACTTGACCTTTTTGAGCTCCTGATGTCCGGCCTTGTTTTAAAAGTCTGTGCCCTCAATTATGTCATGTACCCATGACATTACCCTCTATTTTTTTTGGGCTCCACCCCCTTCCAGGGGCTTTTGCCAAGAAAAAGTTCTTGTGGCAGGGGCCAGCTTCATGGAGGCGATGGTTTGCTTTGACTTGGGTCCTGCAGCCTCAGGGAAATGCTTGTGGAACACATCAAATAGGTCTTGGCATGGGTGCATTTGTGATGGTACCCAACTGTTTTCAGCTGCGTTTTATCCCTTCCAGGATACCAGGTACTCAAAGTCTTATCTTACATGACGGGAGGCTATAATCTCCTCTACTTCTCACTCTGGGCGCCTCATCGACAAATAAGCCTCTGGAGTCTCTGATGGGGGCCCTCAAACAACGTTAACTTGCTTTTGTGGAAGACGGTTAAAATCTGTAATGATGAAGGAAGATCAAACTGGTACAAGGAGTGGCCCACCTTTCTGAGAATGCGGTAAGGCCCTATCCTCTTCAGTCCCAACTTTTTGCATGGCTGCTTAATTGGATATTCTGATCATCAAGCATCACGAGATCCTTTTCCTTGTACGCAGGACCTACCCACCTCTTTCCATTTGCTTTCTCTTTATAAGCTTGCAATGCCGACTCTAAATTCATGTTAACCCCCTGGTTTACTTCCTTGATAGTCTTAGCAAAGTCCACTACCGCTTTCACTTTAATCCACAGCTGGGCTCCATGTTGAAGGCGAGGTTAAATCCATAATTGGCAAAAAATGGGGATACCTGATAGACGCAAGTTGAGTGTTGGTATAGCTAATTATGGGCCATGGGAAGGTGGGAAACCCAATCTGAATGGTCCGCAGCAGTGTAAAACCACAGGAACTGTTCCAGGCACTAGTTCACTCATTCTGTCTGCCCATTTGATTGGGGGTGATAGGTAGTTGAACGGCAGGGGCAAATTAGAAAAGCTTTATACAACTCTTACCAAAAACAGAGGCAAACTGGGACCCACGATCACTTATTATCTCTTGGGGTACCCCATGAAGGGCGAACACACGAGACACAAAGAGCCTAGCCATCTCCGCCATGGTTACCATGGTTCTACAGGGAACATAGTAAGCGAACTTTCCAAAAACGGTTCACCACTACCATGATGGCATCATAGCCATTTATGCAGATGACTCCACAATAAAATACACTGACAAGGAAGTCTATGGCCCTACAGCCTATTAAACTGGTACCAGCAACCCTCTAGGGGTCTGACAATCTGTCTTAATTTAGATGCAGATCAGGCACACCTTACAATACCTGAAATCTGTGCGGCTAACCCCTTTCAATTATAAGTGCGGCATATAAGTTCTATAGTCTTCGCCTTCCCCAGGATGTCCAACGGTGATTCCGTCATGATGGTCCTGAATGATTTCCATGGTGAAGTGATCCAGTGGAAACCCATAGGCGTCCCTGAAACAACACCATCTCTTCCTTAATGTGGTAGCTCCTTTTAATATCCTCCTGATTCAACTTTCTCTTGGTGAGGACCATAGCATATTCTGCTGACAAGGGCTGTAAAAGGACCACCTTTCTAAACAGACTATATCTTTCTGAATTATCAAAGGAGCAAGTGCTTACCCATAAATTATGGGGAGGGATGTTGGGACACAATCTTACCCAGCGTAATCTTCAAGTGGGTATTATGCACCTCTACCTCTTTAGGATTGGGTGCTAGCGTAGAGTTGTGGTTCAAAGAATCCATCAAACCATTCTTCTTGTCCTTTGTAAACTCATAAGAAAACACAAATTGGGCTAGGGTCTCATGCCAGCAAGTTTGCCGTGGGTCAATACATGAGGCGCACAGTAGTACAGCAAGGCACAGTGATCTGTATGTACACGGAAGGGTTGGGATGAGCCATGCAAATGATGATACCAATAGGTCAGAACCTCAACTACTGCTAAAGACTCTTTGTCATAAACGTGTAGTTTAACTCTGGTAGGACATCATCCTGGAAAAATATCCCACCGGATGCTTCATTACATCTCCACCCACTTGTAACAAGGCAGCTGCTATGACAAAGTTAGAGGCATCTGTAGCAACAATATACTCCTTCTCAGGATCTACATGGCGAAGGACGGACATAGACAACATGGTGTACTTTACAGCTTGGAAGGCATTCTACAAAATGGGGACCACTGGAGCATTTTTACTCCACTCGCCTTATATAAGGGTGCCGCCACCTCAGAATGATTTGGTGTTAATATCTTAAGGAATGTAAATATACCCGAAAACTCCTCAATTTCTTGATCAAAGTTGGGTGGGCCACTCACAAATCGCCTTCTCCTTGTCTGGAGTATCATTTGGCTTTGGTCAGACATGACATTGCCAAGGAAGTTGATCTGGGACCTAAAGATCTCACACTTACTGATTTTCAGCGTCAGGCTGGCTGCCCTTAACCTCTCCACCACTTGCCAAAGGTGTACTTCATGGGACTCCTGATCAGGAAAAACACAGGATATCATCCATATAGGCAACCGCGTATACCCCAACAAGTCTCCCAACGCAGCATCAATGCGGCATTGAAAGATGGTAGGGGCATTCTTAGGCCCAAAGGGCATGACCTGAGTCTGGAAAATTCCTTTTCTGATTCTAAATGCGGTGAGCCACTCCTGGCCCTTCTTGACCTGGATCTGATTGAACGCGGTCAAGCAATACAGTTTGGAAAAACTTTATCCTTCTCCACTTAGCGAGCAATCTATGAGTCCACTGGAATGAAATGCAAATCTGTTACTATGACATTGTTGAGATTCTCATAGTCTACGCATGGACGTAAAGTACCATCAGCTTTCTCCATAAGAGAAGTGGTGAGCATATCGGAGAGAAACACTGAAATATTAGTCTTTGGCTAAAAGCTCTTTAACCCACACGTCTAAAGCTGCTTCCTCCCGTACATTTAAAAGGTAAATGGGAGTTATATATGCACCAGATCAGCAGTGAGTTTGAACTTGCAATCAAACTTGAAATGAGCTGGTAGTATATTGGATGAAGCCGCATCAAAGGAAGATTCCATCTTGGGACCATCTAGTACTAAAAAAGAAGATTCCAGCCCTTCTAAACAAGAAGGTGAGGATACCACCAAAGAGGTCTTCAGCATGGAGCGAGACTGAGTATGTGGACTTGGGGCTAATGGGGTAACTCGCCCTGTGAGTTACCCTTAGACAATGTTACATCTATTTTCTCCCATTCTTAAAAGTTAAGGACAAGGTAATGTCTGTCAAGTTGGTTCTGACGTCAAGCTTTGCCACCACTCTATCCAAAAATAATGGGATACAAAAGGTTTTTACTTACGGAAAGTGGTCAGCCAATTGATATTTGCCAACTTAATAATCAACTAATACCAGAATCTTTAGCGTGGGAATCCTTTGGGAATCCCTTCCCTTAACCATACCATTTGGCAAGTAAAACAACTCAAAGTAGTCGGCTAGATCTCAGTATATAAATTTCTCAGAGGTTCATGCATCCGTCAAAATAGTTGTGCTGATCTTACTAAAGGGGGTGAAAGGGTAGCAGTTAACAAAATATATCCAGAGTTTTCCTTATTCAAATCAGAAAACGCCAACATTCCACAGAAAACTCTTCATCTGGCATTAGCATGCCACCAGGATAAATTATTGCATCATAAAAAGGAGAAGGATAATTGGCAAATCTCACTACTGAGTTAACATATCACACCATATTTTCAGCAATTGCAAAAAAATTATCATATTACAAAAGTAAATTCTTTTCTACCGCCTGTGTTATGCGGATCATGGTATATGTCAAGCGCACGTTCTCTGGGGCAATCTGGTATACAGAAATGTTCTCCACTAGAGCCACAAGAGATGATACTTGGCCTATTTGTGTTATAGGAATTCATGTTATAAAACGCGTTTTTGGGCATAAATGACTTTATACCCAATTTGATGTCTGGTTGAACATTGTTATCAAAGGCCACTACCACCAGGCCCTTCATCAGTGACCCCGCATGCATCATGGGAACTAGGTGTGGAGAAAAATCATCTTAAAACATTATTATTAAAATTGGAGCTAGACCCTTCTGGACCCTCTAATTCCACCAAAAATGGGGAAAGGATTGTGGGGAGCTCTTCCCTGTTCAAGTAAAAAATGGTCTCAGGCGCAGTATTTATAGGGGCTGCTGAAGGTGACATCATCATGGTGGATTTGACTGAGACATTTAATTTAACTTAAGGGTTAGACCCCTTATGACCTTCAAATCCAGTGGAAATTGAAGGAATAGAAAGTAAGACTCCTTCTTTTTGATAGGTGCATCCAAGTTTTTGGGCCCCATATTTTAGGGGCCACCCCAGGTGAAACCATGATGGCCAAATTACCTGTCCCTTTCTGAGTTGGTGCGGGGAAATCTCTCAAAAAATTCAATCACCTAGTTAAAGTTGGGAGGGGATATTGCCATATAATGGGAGTTTCTCACAGGGAGGTCTGAGGTGGAACATAATCTGACGTTTTAATGACTTTAGGCAAAGGTAGGGTATGGGTCCTGTCAAAAAATTCATATAACGATTAATTTTACTGGGCGCCCAGCTTGGGGCATAGCAAAGAACTCGGAAAAGGCTTGTAAGGATGACACATCTGGGTGACACTGCTTCAGGACATATTCTTGGTCTTTCACCGCTTTTAACAAAAGCAGCTGTGTGAAAAACACTGCAAAAGCCCATTTGGTCGCCTCAGGGGACAGTCAATACAGTAAATACCCCCCACAAGGGTGGGCAATAATCAGGCATTATGTTATTACTAAAAGAGGCTTCCAGAGATTGGGAATCAAGAGCCTGTTGTATTTCAGAGTATATTTTGGGGGAAATTTGGGGAATTGCAACAGGATTACAAAGGGTCTGAGTCCACTAGGCAACACAGGAAGGGTGGGCACTTCCCAGTTGAGGGTAGTGAGAATAACGCTAAGATGCACCAACAATAAACAAAACAAAAAAACTGTGGAGAGCAACGTAGAGACCGTGATAAACAGTCAGCGCACCCAGTCCACACCCAAAGAAAGCCCCACATGGATAATTCTTAGGTGCGTAAAATAAAAAGGGTGGTCAACTAATGTCAAGAGAGTGTCTGTAAATCTCTCATTCCCAGAGAGGTGGTGCGGGATGCACATCCACACTGCCAGGGAACTAGTCATTAGCAAAATGGGAAACAAGACACCGTAGATGATGCCAGAAAAAAGGAACTTAGGGCAAGGTGTTGAAATCCGGATTTTTGTAAAAGCTCAAAGATGCTGAATAGCTTTGGTTTAAACAATATAGCAAGAGAAGTTTTAATTTAACTGCCAAAATTGATGGAAAGGGGTTTGTTTACCACATTTCAATATAATAAAACTTCATAATTGATAATAAAAAGTTAATTTTTTTAATGTTTTCTTTACAATAAAGTGGGTTAATAAATGACCCTTATACATTCGCACTTCTTAGTATTTAAACAAAATTAAGCTTTTGAAGTGAGATAGTTGCTTTTTCCATTATTGGCTTCAAGCCTATTTAAGAAAAATGAGGGTTCAACCTATTGGATCTCCTGAAACTTGCCTCACTTTGTTGGTATAGCTGAGAGAGGGTCTAGAGTTAGTAAAACAAAGACATGAGGTAACGTTTGATAAATTTAAGCCAATCGCCATGGGGAAAATTAATTTTACCTGGTGTAACCCCCTCAATGCCTATAAAAGGGCCTGGTCTCCACGGTGGAGTTTCCAGTGAATTGACTGTAGGACGCGGAGAGACCTCCAGATGGCTTCCCTGATTTTAGTGGTTCAGCCTAATTTTATCATTACTTGTAGGCCTATTTGGCTAAAGAGAGGGAGTAATCACCTTTATCCAAGAGGCTGGATTCTACCAAGAATTGGATTGGACTTTTGTATGTTTGAAGTCTAAGTTTTTCTCCTCTAGACTATTCTTATTTTCTAGTTGAATAACTGTTTGTCTGACATTACCCCCTTCAAGAATGGTTGGGGAGAATATGGATGAAGAAACTGACCATGAACTCTGTTATCACAACTCCAGATGCAAGTGGCTTGATAGAATATTTATTACCCCTTTTGTAGTGATAGAAAATGGTCCTTCCCAGATGGACCCTAGCTTCTCACTTCTAGGAGTAATATGGTTATAATAATATAATATCAGATCGGAGATCTGGAAAGAGGGTAGAGGTGATCTGAGCTCATTGGCAGCTTGACTCTCTTTGGTGACAGTTTTTGCTAGGTTAGTCATAGCTTCTAAATGTAATTAGATATTATGTTAGGCCAACTTCCTCATGGCCTGGTCAGGTCATCAGTACTGGCTGGAAAGACATAACTTGCCAACAGGGCAATTATGCCAGGTTCCCAACCATACAAAACATGGAATGGAGATATTTTATACTTTGATGATAACTAATGCGATAGGCCTATGAGTGCACTGGCAAAAACTAATCCCAAAGCAGAGGGTCAGAGGTAGCCATTTTTAGTAATAAGGATACTAAAGTTCCATTATCCCGGATTTTCTTTCTCATAACAATCACTTTAGTTACTATGATTTGATTTGAACAGCAAATTTGGATAATCACACATAGGAAAGATGGACTTTATCAATAAAAATAATACAACATGGGCGAGCATCGCGGCGAGTGGTACACTTAATGGTGCAACTAAGGGCAAGAAACGCCCTGGAGGGGGACCAGGAACCCATTCTGCAAAGAAATCACAAACTCAGACACCGTCTGGGTTTATGGTATTCACTGTAAAGCACGCGCAATATATGTACATTCAGTTCAACCAACCCTTATAAAAGGTGGAGCACAGGATCAGACTCTTCCTTGGGGATGAGTCACCGACCCTGTAGGAGAAAACATGTGAGGCACAGCCCTCACTTTTCCCTCACGCGGTGTATGTAGCCACCAACAACATGGGCCGCAGATGGATTGATATTGGTTTCAAAACAGCCGATGAAGCTGATGCCGCAGCAAAAGTCTGTGTGGAAACTGCCCTCCCCAAGGGCAAAAAATTGTGCGCACTGCGCGCACCAGATGGAACAAAGCAAAAACTTTGTTCATCTCTTTTGACTCGCTCCCCACCAACCTTCCTTGCAAGGTAATCAAGGAGGAGCTCCGCAAAGGTCTCATGGCCTACGGAGAAATTCAGCAACTTGAATTACAGCGATTTCGCCTGATGCCCAACCTGTGCACAGGCAAAGCTATCACCGTAACCAGCCCTTCCCAGAAGTGAAAGAGGACTTATCCAGAATTCCCCACACAGCAGAATTTCGCTTCGCAGATGGGGGCCATTCAGCTGCATTCCAAGTTACACTGGAACGCGCACCACCCATTTGCAACCACTGTGGCTCACTGGGCCACAAGGAACATGCATGCCCTGTGAAAGAGGGCTTAATGTAAAATGATTATTGTGAGGAAGCAATGGAAGAAGATAAAGAAAACTTCGCCAAAATGACTGACAGTCACCACCCATTCTGCTGGGGTGAAGATGGACTATACTCCATCATGGACCCAGTTACAAGCAAACAACTTAAAGCGGCACAAAAAGCCCGCAAGCGAGCAGCAGCCAAAGTGGCGGCACATGCAGAGTCCGCCATTATCATGGAAAAATTTGGGAGGATATTTCAGATATTCACCAAACCAACCAATAAGAACAATATGCTCAGGTCAAAAATTTTCACAGTAACCTGACTGAGTCACAAAGTGACATCAGTCATGCACATACTGAGGAACAATGCAACCACAATTTGTGTGAAAATGCGGTGCACAATTCACCAAAGTTGAACCTCAAAAATATAATATCCAATCAACAATCCGCATCAAATCAACATGAGACCTGTGCAGGAAAAGTTGATGCAAATGCAAAAAACCGCAATTACCTTGAATCATTGGGTCAGATCAAGGGAACTGACAATGGCGATGAAAGAGTTGGAGTACAGACGCGGAGCATGGCCAAAATGAGCTGTGGTGGGATAGGACCAGAGGGTCCTCCCAACTGCTCCTGAGGCGCCGTGGGCACCTCAGTGTCAATAGGGATGCTAAACATCGCGGGAGCCAGGGCTCATACATCCCAAGCCAAAAAGCTGTAATCCTGCAAAAACCTCTTGTAGACATCTTGGCCATCTAAGAACCCCACTGTCTACAAGGGGAAGAAGGATACTGGTCAACCAGGGTCGCACCATCACAATCAGTATGGACGTCTCACTGTGGGGTGATCATCTGAAACAACAAAAAACTTAAAATTACAAATTCATTATCACACTTGCATGGTTGAGTCTTGGTAGCAACAATCACGTTCCAAAAGAAAATAATTTTGATAGCATGTATATATGCACCATGCACTGCAACTGAGAGAAATTTTTTTTGAAAACATTCCTAATCTCACCCTCCCACCAGATACCATTATGTTAGGCGATTTCAACTGCTGGGATAACCCTGATATGGATTGATGGCCTAATCACAGGGGATACCCACCTGGACACATTGAATTCCGCACAATGAAGGCATCTCTTGGCTTACAGGATGCTCTTCCCCCCAATTCACCACTCCTTCCCCACATGACGCGGCCCAACATATGTGAGGGAGCGCTCATATTGATGAGTCGCATTGACCACATCCTCATCCCGCAATCCCACCACTCAAGAATCTCCAAAATTATAACAAAAAAGATCAATTTTTCTGACCACTGATTAGTTACGGTGCAGATAGCGCCAACCCAATCCCACACACAGGTGTCGCCTTGAGAAAGCTTCACCTGGAAAATATAAAATTGCCTGAGATATCCAACTGGGTTGAAAACAAGGCTAAAAACCCAGAATTCACAGTTCCATTCACTTCAGATCCCATCAGAACATGGGAAAATTTCAAAAAGGATTTAATCAACAAAACCTGACATATTGCATCATGTAAGTACACTGCGGACACGGCCACAATCAGATGTACCTTGGTGGAACTAACCACCTGGAAATAAATATTCTGAGATCTGGTAAAGCCCCAACTGGGGACGCAAATGGGCAGAAATATCTGCCCAACTTAACAATTTTATCTTTGAACACCAACACAGAATCAAAGTATTGAACAAAGGTAAGTTCATAAAGGAAGGCGAAACCTGTTCAACATACTTTTTACACCAATTCCACTCCCGTGGAAACCAGCCCGCATGCACACAGGTCCACAAGACCAACGGCACCATGGCAACTGACCCTGAGGAGGTCAAGGCGGAAGTACACCGCTATTACACTGAATTATATCGCGAAATGCCAACAGATTCACAAAAAATTAAAGAATTTATACAAACTGCCGAGATACAAAGTACACCACCGAATTACAATATACTATCCCTTTATACACGGGAGAAGCTTTGGGAGACAATTCGCGGTGCACCACATAGGAAATGCCCAGGGCCTGATGGGATACCCTACGAATTTTACAAAAAATATTTTCAACAAATCGCCCCCCTCCTATTGGCGTCTATGAACCAGAGCTTGTTGGAAACATGCCTATTACCAGGAGGACATGAATTCTACGTTATAACCTTGTATAAAAAGGGTGACAAGTTGGACCTGGCCAACTGGCGCCCAATTGCACTCTTCAACACTGACACAAAATTCTAACAAAAATTTTAGCAGCTAGATTAGGTGCAATCGCATATGACGTCCTACCACCCAACCAGTTTGGGTTTATACCAGGGCGTTCAATCTGGAACAACATCCACCCTGTTGCAAAAATTTGCCAATCCAAAACAACTGGTGCCCTAGTCTTCTTGGATCAGGAAAAGGCGTATGACCGTGTTAGCTGGCCATACCTAAAAATAATGTCTACATGCCTTCAAACTCCCACCAAGATTCATAAAATGGGCGATGCTCCTAACAGAATCTGCAACCATGGCTGTATGCGGCCCTGGATTCCTAACAAACAAAATTAAACCACACAGAGGGCTCAAACAAGGGGATTCCCTCAGCCCAATGCTATACAATTTCAGCTTTGACCCACTCCTCTGAGTAACTGACTCACGTCTCATGGGGATAACTGCACAAGGACAACCAACAGTCAAGATACTGGCCTTTGAGGATGACTGTGTAGCAGGTATAGCAAACAATGAAGATGCCCGACAGCTGGAACGCATTCTAGAGGAATACTCCAAGGTGAGCAATGCATCGCTCAACAAAAGAAAGACATAAATCATCCTCTTGGGCAAATACACAAACAACTGGGCCACAACATCAGAACCTCATACCAACACACGAAGAAAAAACCCAATCACTTTACCCTTTGCATCACCTCCCACCACCACTCCTGTCTGACACCTTGTAATTTGGCTAGAATAAGGGGGATATGCTAATGAGACAATGGAAAGTAACCTGTTACAAAGGGTATCCAAACGCGTCGCCTTCCTCAAGGGAAGAACACCAGGATTAACAGGACGAGTTACAGTTGTTAACTCACTCATCCTCCCAATACTGTGGTACCAGGCCTACGCGATCGCCTTCTCACCTACCTTTATAACTTCATCCGCGCGCTTATCCAGGGCTGGCTGTGGCCCAGCTCTCACCCTCCTATATAGATGGAAACACTATTTGGCCCACGCTCAAGCGGAGGCATGGGACTAATAGATTTTCAGAGCCACGCCAATCATATCCTAGGTACCTGGATAAAGGAAGTCCTTGCTCCAGACCTCCTGCAACAACATTGGTCCAGAGCAGCAAGGACTAACTTTGCACAGGCGCTCAAATTAACCAACCCACATAGTCCACCCAGACTACTTTCATACCTTGCCAAGCACCCTACTGCAACGGGTCCGCATGGAACTTCCCCTCATTTCAAACATATCCTCCAAACTATCCGCCGTATGGGATGGACCATAGAGAACATGGGTACTATACAGGGAAGGGGACGACCCAGCCCCCAATTCAAATTAAGAAACCCAAAAAACCACCCCCAGAGAGATATGCTCGCAACAACCCCAAACATAGCTAGGATATAATACCTAGATATGTTGGACATTCCCTATGATTTAACCACACAGAAGGCATTATGGAAAATGACTCACCACCCACTCCTACAGCTAAGGATAAGAGCAAACGCCTGGCACTGTTTGAGAAGGACCTATAGGATGGTGAACCGCTCCAACTCTCTCCACAAAACATGTGCAGTATGTGGAGGGGAGGGATCCCTACATCACCACTTAGAAACATGCCCCCAACCAAAGCTATATGGCAGGAAGTCGCACGCCTGCTTAAGATCCAAAACGAACAGGAATTCTTGATATCAAAGAGCATCTTTGCGCTCAAGATCGAGTCACCAATCCCATCTACCCTCCATCTTTAATAATACCCATTGCAATGTGGACAATCCACACAATTGCATTAGATGCATTCAAGGGCACGGTCCCAACCATTCATGGGGTTATTAACAGATTCCATGTCCACTTACTGGAGCACTTCCAAGCCTGGCTCTATGGATATATGAGACCAAGGCAAAAAGTGCTCATAGAATCATGGTTCCCACTCTGGTTCTTCCACACAAACCCTTTCCTTCACACCTGCTCCATAGCAGGGGAAACCCCCTCGGAGTAGCGCACCAACCCCCATACCTGGCAGTCCCGCTGGCAACAGGGGTAACTTGAGTACCCTGGAGTACCCAAACTTACATTTGTCAGTTATTTCCTTAGTTTTATGTATATTTGGTAATGTCCATCCCCTGGTCAGCTTACCTCGGTTAAATAAAAAAGTTCCATTAGCCTGCTCTACAGTCCCATTGGTTGAAAGGTTATAAGGGGCGGAAAAAAGTTGCTGGATGCCCATGGACGTGGCCAGGATTTTAAATACTTGGGAGGTAAAATTCTTCCCATTGTTGCATAGGAGGACCTGTGGGCAACCATGGCGAGTAAAGATTAATTGGTGGAGGAAAGTGGCGGTAGCTTTGGCAGTTTGAGCAGGGAGAGTCACTGCTCAAATCCATTTTTAAAATGGTCAATACCTACCAGAATGTAGAGATTCCCTCTGGTAGTCTGGGGTAGCAGTCCTACCACATCTAAAGTGATCATGTGAAAAGGTTACTGAGGGATAGTGGGTTGGTATTGGTAATAAGTCTTGAAGCAGGATTGCTTCTTGCAGGTCAGACAGGCGTCCATGACTTTAGTTGTTGTCTGCATGATGCCCTCCCATTAGTAATGCACTATTATATATTCATAGGTTTATCCATGCTCCACTATACCTAGAATGCTATGGGACTACAAGATCACGGGTACTCAATCTGATGGTCAGAGATAGGGCAACCAGTTCAACCCTACTTTATTATACAACTTTCCGCTTTCCACCTTGGTGTTGTGGGAGTGTTGAGCTAAGGTTTTCCTGATGGGTTCATCCTGCTTCACAGGCATCAGGGGTCATAAGGAGGTCATTTAATCTCTCCGCTTCACTGTTGTCCAGATGAAGGATAGGCAGCCGAGTCAAACCATCCACATTCATATGACGTGTCTCCGCTCAGTGCATAAATTTCATGTTGTAATGTTGATGTTTAAGGGTTTAATGGGCCATCAGTCCGGTGGGATCCTTCATGCTTTGTAGCTTTTTTAAATAGGCATGTTCAGTACCCACAGTGAAGGTAGTGCCATATAGGAAAGGGCTGTAATGTTTAACATAAAGTAAGATCTTGACGCTCCTTTTCAGTGTACTATAGTTACGTTCAGCTTTTGACAATATTTTGCTGAAGCAGGAGACCGGATGTTTTACGCCATTACTGTCCAATTGGGCCAGGATGGCTCCAACGGCATAGTCTGAGGCATTGGTGAGCAGTACGAAGGATTTACCATAGTTGGGGTGGCGTAGGATAGGGCGTTGCTGAAGCAAATTCTTTTAGTGTTTCATATGCAGCTGCTTGTTATGCACCCCAAAAATAGGGGTGTTTTTTTCTAATAGTCAGACAAAGGCTCACTGAACTGGGCGAACTTGGGGATGAATTGATGGTAGTATCCATCATACCCAAAAATTCCTGAATGTCCCGGAGGTTTTTAGGGGCAGGCATTTTAGAAATAGCTTCGACTTTATCTTGTAATGGCTGGATCCCTTCCTGGGAGATAGAATGTCTGAGGAAATCAAGGTTTCTTTTGGAAGAAGGTGCATTTTGAAGGTTTTAACTTGATGTTAGAAGCCCGTATGCATTGAAAGACTTCCTTTAAATGAGCGAGATGATCTGTGAGAGTTTCAGAAAAGAAGGTGATGTCATCAAGATAGTCAATCACACAGCTTAGCTTGAGGTCCCGCAGAATGTGATTCATTGCACATAGGAAGGATGCCGGCTAATTGCACAGCCCTTGGGGGTAGGCGGGTAGGCTTAGATAAGCCTTCACTACAAATGAGAGAACATTTCTCCTGACCTTGGGGAGAAAGGTCCATTTGCCAATATCCGAAGGCCAAATCCATGAATGAGCTGAATTTTGAGCTGGAGAGTTGTGTAAGAGCATCATCTATGTAAGGGATAAGATAGCTGTCTTTTTAGTGAGGTTATTTAATTTACTGTAGTCCATAATTACTCGGTGACCTCCATTCTTCTTTTCTATCAACAAGAGAGGGGACGCCCAAGGGCTTTGGGACGGTCTTGATAACCAAGCGTCTAATAACTGCTTGACTTCAACCCTCATTTGCTGCTCTTCAACCTTAGACTACATTAAGGTTTAGATCGAATAGGTTGGGCATCACCAACAAAATGGAGTGGCTCCATTTCTTCTTATGCTCACAATCCATCTCGTTTTTAAAGAAGATATCGCTATATGTATCCAATAGAGAATGAACTTGTTTAAGCTCATCCGGGGTTAGTTCATCTGAGATGTGGACATTAGGCAGAGTACACACCATCTGGTTAGTGTATAAACCCATATTTACCCTCGACCCAATAATTTGGACACAGTTAATTTCATCAAAGGGAATGAGTAGACCTTTCCCTATATTTTAATGCTTTTTGACAATGATGGTTTTATTAGTAAGGTTCCTCAATAGTATTATTGAGTCGTTGATATGAGATATCTAGTATATTTGGCAACAACTGGGGTTCCAAAGTGCTTACTACATCAATTCTAGTTATGTGCAACAAACAGACTCAGGGGATCTGTAGCATCATGTTTGTAGTACCACCCATTGTTCACCAGCCTTGATTACTGTTTCCTCTGCAGCATAAAATGGAATTTCTTCTGAAGAGTTCATTGAATCAGATAACTTTTTTGTCTTGCGTCCAGAGGTCATATAGAATAAAGTTAAGGCAGAGGAAGGGTATTAAACTAAGCAAAAGTATTCTTTTTTGTTGGGTTCTTCATTGGTAAAAAGTAGAGGGACTTCATAACCGATTAGGGAGAGGTAACCCTGTTTCATGTTGATTATACCATTACACTCAATCATGAACTGCATGCCAATAAGCATATCGTAAGCATTATTGTCTAAGCCCATGGCGGGAGCTGACAATATACGCTTTTCAATCAGAATAGGCAAGGAGGAGTAGGCTATAATAGCACGGGTGTTGGTAAGACCAGCTGTTCCAAACTCCTGCGTACACTCAAGATCAGGAGCCAGCTTAATCTTCTTTATCAGCTTAGGAGAGAGAGCGTTCACAGGAGATCCAGTGCCCAAGGTAGCCCTAACCCAGACTTTTTGAACAACAACTTTTACCTTAGTTATAGTCCCACCAAAGTTATTAAAGACTGCTAATAATTCCCTAAGACGGAGAGTAGAGGAAAGCATAATAGCTGTCTCAGGATAGTTATTTTTAATGGACTGTAAAGTGTGATCATGATGAATTGGTCAGATCAGTGAAGCAATAACCTAATCAGCATCACTAGTGATATCAATAATCTCAGGGCACCCCAGCACTTGATTAAGGTAAATTTCTTTAGTGATCAAGGCTTGCCTACTCATTCAGGGTTTAGCCAATATGGTATACCTACTTCAACAGGGTCTCCTAAGACATAATACCCAACGTCCTTATAACCCCCTTCAGACTTGTCATCTAAAGTATTGTCCATAGCATAGGGTGGATATGAGAAGAGCTGTCGGATATGGAGGCCATAACTTTAATAGCTAGGGGCCATCCTCAGTGATAATGATTGGAGGAGCAGGCGGCTTAACTTGAGAATCTTATTTCGTGAGCCCATGGTTATTGGGAGTGACTGTCACTGGAGTAAGAGGTTTGGGCGTCCTCACAGCTATAGGGTTCAGATTAGAGTTGGCTGAAGAAGATATCCTCATGGAGGGAGCTTCTGTAACTCCGCCAGATCTGGGTTGATAAGAGGCTTGGAGCCTTGGGGAAACAGGTGGTTTAGCTTTAGCGACTTGGTCCATAAACCCATCGTTGGTAGGGGTGAAAGTCACCTGAGAAAGGAATTTAGGCTTGCGAACCACTTGGAGAGAGTTATTGAATGACTCAAGCTGAGCTTGGTGACAAAGTGGGGGCAGGGAACGCTGCCCCATTGACGAAGATACACTCTGGTTTACTAGCCTGAGAATCTCAGGTTAGTTGGGTGAAGGAAGATCAGGTTTGAGCCGCACAGCAGGTGCTGGTCTCAGGGTAGTAATCAACACAGGTGGGGCCATAGGGATCATCTGGGATTCCATTTGCAGCGATATAGTTGAAAATCCTCAATGGTGATTATTTAATGATTTGACACAACTTCTGAGGTAGTCCCATTGTTATAGATATCTTCAACCTCTAGCATCGCCTCCTTGATATCACGGATAGTATGGATTTGGCTTTTAACAGAGATAAGTTGCCATGCAATGGAAGGGTAAGAAGCTAAACCTGTTATAATGGCAGCAAGGGTATCATTGAGAGGTAACATTTTTGCAATTACTAGAGGCTGAGATTCACCATAAATTCGATTAACAAAGGTGGTGAGCAATTCTACCCTTTTCATGCTGAAACATAAAGGCCTGCTTTTTCCTCTTCAAACTTTGCAGTAAACCAAATTCAGCAGTCAGCGCATCCTTAACCTCAACCCATGTTTTTAAAGTGTCCATATGTGGGCCCATCACCTCTTGAGCCATGCAACTTAGGCGAGGTAGGATTCGTTTGACTTTTTATATGTCAGTCGCGCCTTCCATGGCTGATTCATATACATATATAAAAAGAAGCAATACTATACCCGCCAGGGGCAAACTTATCTATGAAGGGGTTTTAAAAGAGCGTTGTTCGAGTTTTTTGAGGTGTGATATAGCGTTGGTTAGTTGCTGTTCAAGGGCAACCAGCTGGGTGTCAATAGCAGTGGGGAGGTTGTAAGGGTTAGTTCCCCTAACACCCTCCATTTTGAGCGTTTTTTATGGTGCACTACCCCCTGTAGTGAGCACCATTTGTTGAAATCAGGGTTTTTATATAAAGCCCGCAGGTGGTGAATAGCCCCTGACTTTAACAATAAAGCAGGAGAAGTTTTAATTCAACTGCAAAAATTAATTGAAAAGGGGTTTCTTACCACTATTCAAATAATAAAACTATAAAACTGATAATAAAAGTTAGTTTTTATAAAGTTTTATTAGTTGCAATAAGTTGGTTAATAGATGACCCTTATACATATACAATGCTTAGTATATAAACAAAATTGAGGCTTGTGAAGTGAGATAGTTGCTTTTTCCATTATTGGCTTCAAGCCTATATAGGAAATATGAGGGTTCGACCTATTGGATCTCTTGTAACTTGCCTCATTTTTTGGAATAGCTAATAGAGGGTCTAGAGTTAGTAAAACAAAGACATGAGGTAAAGTTCTATAAAAAAATTTTGGGCCAATCATCATGAAGGAATTTAATTTCACCTGATGTAACCCCCTCAAGGCCTATAAAAGGGCAAGTCTCCACGCTAGAGATTGCAGTGAATTGACTGTTGGATGCGGAGAGACCTCCAGATGACTTCCCTGATTTTTGGTGGTTCAGCCTAATCCTATCATTACTTGTAGCCTATTTGGCTTAAGAGAGCGGAAAACACCTTACAGTGAGAGGCTGTATACCTCCAAGAATCAGATAGGCCTTTTATATGTTTAAATTAAAAGTTATTCACCTCCAAACTTTTCTTATTTCTTGTCAAACAACCATTTGTCTGGCACAAGGGTATACAATGCAGTAAATAATATGAGATAACAAATAAACACTACAACTTGGTTGGAATCCAAAGGGGAGTCCATAACCAAGTGGAGATTGGCGCTGGGGTTCTGGGGTGACTCAATCTGGAGGGGACCATGGCGGTCCAGAGGTGCACCAGGTAATGTTTTTAATTTTGTTAGAATAAAGAGGCCAATGTTGTTAGAGATCTCCTTAAGGAGGTCCGTGCATAGGCTCGCCCAAGGGACCATACAAAAAACATCAAACTAACGGGGGATTTTTATTAGTAAAGTCGACCAACATGAAAAGTTGGTCTCAAGAAATCACACTTAAACACTGGGCGGTGAGTCATTAATCTGTGGGAGTGGGGCTAAGACTAAATGTACCAATAAGTGCACAGTACCATCCAGCATGGCACTGTAGCTCGAGATAGTCAAAATTTGAGTGATCAATTGCAACTGGATCCTACCTGCTTTTGTAATATTGTAAATGGAATAGGTTCCAAATATCATTCCCAAAGCAACTAAATTGAACCGTCTTTGTTTATAAAATAGCTGATGCTTTTTAACGCCCTGGCTGTAACGCAGGGCCAAACATCACGCACATCCTCAAAATCTAGGCATACCTTACCTGTACCCACGTTGGTCCAGGGTATGTTTTAAGTCAGGAAGGCCTTGCAACTTGACCTCTAAGGACTCCTGACGTTCAGACTTGCTTTTATAGTCTGTGCCCTCAAATATGTCATGTAACCATGACACCTCCCCTCTCTTGTTGATTTGGAAGAAGGATGTGGCCATTGCATAGTGATGGACTACTAAATACTCTATTTTATTAACAAAAAAGACAGATATTCCATACCTCTAATTGACAACTCTCTCCTCTTCCTTGAAAAAATTACAATACTTTTCTGCTATGGATTTATCAAGCGGTTATCAGCATGTAGATCTAGCACCTGAAGATCAATCCAAATGTGTGTTTATAGCCAATGAGGGGCTATTCAGGACAATTAAGGTGCCTTAGAACCTTTGAAACGCGCTCACCACCTTTTAATGCGCCATGGATGGGATCTTAAGGGATTTAAAACTATTCTGTGTCCTTGTTTACCTCAGATATTAATATCCTATTGCAAACTCTTATCAGCCTCATGGAACATTTCTGAGCAGTCCTTAATCGTTTAAGGAAGGCCTCCATAGAGCTTAAACTTTTGAAGTGCTCTTTCTTTTAATCTTAAATAAGTTCAGACACAAGGTCTCAAAAAAAGAATATAGCCATTCTGGATAAAGTTTCTGCTATTAAGAAGACGTCGTGCCTCCAGAGCCTCAGGGATATTCAAGTGTTCCTTGGCATGGTGAATTATTATCAGTTTATTCCTCAGTTTGATGACTTACCCAAACCCCTTGTCTACCTTCTACATAAGAATGTTTTTTTGAGTGGCAGCCTTAACAAGAACAGGCTTTTAATGCGCTGAGGACTGCTCATTGTACTAGACCTATTTTAGTTTCTCCGCGTTTTGACTGTCCATTATTGCTATTTACTGATGCTAGTGACATCTCAGTCAGGGCTATCTTAGCTCAAAAACGATGAAAATCATTTCTAACATCCATTGGCTTGCTTTAAAAAGACCCTGAGTAAGGCCAAACAAAATTATAGTGCTACTAAGCGTGAGTGCCTAGATGTTTTATCAGTGATTAAGCATTTCCAGCCCTACCTTTATGGCGCCAATTTCACCATTATTGGGTGAACATTCCTTGATCCAATGGTTGCAGCAAATGAAGGACCCATATGGCTGGTTAGCAAGGTGGGTTTTAAGACTAAAGAATTATTATAATACCATAGTCCATCATGCAGGAGCAACCCATCAGAATAATGATAGCTTTAAGGGATGCCAGTGCTGGCCTTCTTTACTCCCAAAGAGAAACAGAATATGCGATCTAATTGTGTATCCAGAACAGTGGGAGGTAGAAACTCTTGATATACAAACTGAGCTACAGAAAATGACCTAGAACACTATTAAAGAGGAATGCTGTATAAGAAGGTTGACAATAAATGGGTTTATTATTTCCGCCCTTTTCCTAATAGATGTCATCCTTGAAGGACACATGATTGTGGGGAACGAGGCAGTAAAAAGACTTACAAATGGCTAAAGAAACCATGCTAAAGGGTTTAGATGGTCAAGACCATCCAGGTAGTTCTAAAGCCCGTTTGACTTGTCATGCCCAAAATTGGGATAGCCCTCAGTACTAACATTCAGTCTTAGCTCTTTCAAAGTCATTTAATGTCATCAGCATCTATGTGGTGTCTCTTTGCCCACCTGTTACATGGACTCAAATATAATACTAGCTGTGGACCATTTGACCAAATATTTCAAAGCATTTTTTGTTCCAGCTGCCACTGCAAAAGCCATGGCTCAATTCCTTATCCAATCCAAATTCACTCAGAACTGAAACCTGCAAACTCTACTTTTGGACAATGGCTAAACTTTGTTTCACACTTAGTCCAATGACTGACTTCGCTTTTTGGACTAACTAATGTTTCACCACCCCATATAATCCCATAAATAAGGGGGGCAGTGGATCGCGCTAATGGGACACTTGTTTCTACATTGCAGAAGGTGGCTACCTCTGACTCTATGTTCTGGAAGCACTATCTACCCAGTGATTTTCTCGCTTACTGGATAAGTTACCACCAAATAATCAAGATGTCCCCTTTTGAAGCTCTATATGGGTACACCCCTCAGCTTCAAAATAGCGTTCAGCCCCTACTTGATTCCTCCACGTCTGAGAAATCCAATTTGACAATGAGGGCCTTAGACGATGAGATTATCCAGCCAATCCCTCGCTACTCAGGGAATTGTCACCGCCACATGATTTGAGTCAGTCAAATTTAACATCAATTGACCCTCTTTACCAATTTTTTCAGTTAGATGACCTAGTCCTCTTTTATCACCATCAAACTGGAGATCACAGAATAAGATTGACGTTCTTTAGTTTGAACCCTACAGGGTAATTCATAAGGTGAACTCTAGTACTCCATTGCTGACATTACTTAAGGGACAGTGGTAAACAAACTCCATGGCTGATTCCTATAGCCATATATCTTTTTTTTAGTACTAGATGGTCCCAACCCAATAGCCATATATCTTCTTATGATAAGATCTTGATCGAGGCGTTGTCAGAGTTTGAGAAAATAAGTAAGCCAGATCCACTCCTTAATATAGCCCCATTATGTCAATTTTCAAAACTTATTTAAGAAACCTGTCCCTGAAGGCACCAATGAGAAATTCAGTCAGGAAGCATCATGTCATTAGAATGATGAATATGCCTTCTGGAATTGCACCTCCACTTCTCAAATCTTGAAAGGCGTGACTCCCAACAATGCAGTTATGAGGATGAGTCAACAACTAACAATAAAGGCGTCAACTAGGTAGTTGATCTGAAAGAATTAGAAGATCCTGATTGTATGGGGCCATGAAGGTCCTTGGCATCATTTTACCACTCGTACAATAGATACCAAATCCTTTTCTCACTAAGGTAATCTATTCACCCCATCATTTTTATTCATCGACCTCAGTACTAGTTTTGCAGCTTTGAACCCATTATAACCTTGTTTACATTTAAGAGAAATGTTAAGCTGACATTTGGCATTAGTAAACCATAACAAATTAAATTATCATCACACTTATAATCATCCATCATATGATTAAAACCATCTTTTTTTATGTAATTAATTTTGAGGAGACTTAAGTCTCTTGGAGGGTATAACATCCCCAATTGTAAAAATCGGGCATGTTAATAATTAACTAATTTAACAGCTGCCTTTAGACATCTAATAAGATTCAGGAAAATGGTCAGATGATTCCTGGAGTTGATATGGTGTAACACATCATGTGCACAACCCATATCAAAATCTAATTATAAAAAGGGTCTAATTTCTTAAATAGCGCCAGTGCTTAGTCATTTTCATTTATTTAACCCAAAGAGGCTTTAGTGAGGTATCAAATAAAAGACAGATCAGCCCTCCTTGTCTTTGAGCCCAAGTTCTTCCAAAATACTAAAATCAAGAATACTTTGAACTTTGTCAAGTGGTTAAATATGGATAAAAGCAACAATTTGATGTCACTTAATTTCTATAAGGTATTAATATAGGTTAGCTAATATAGCTTAGATTTCATGATGGCTGAAGAGGATAAACATAGGCACAGTTCTGGTTCCAAGTTTGACCAGAAAAATGGCACAAAAAACTTACCATATAATCCTTGGGGAATTTATAGAAATTAATTTTTCTCCCCAGTATTACCTGATATCCTGAAGGAATGGGGGGCTTTATAACTCTTAGCGTAATACCCTTTGATTCCAAAGAAATCTTGTTGGTAAATTTCTTGATATGGGTACAAAATGTTTTGAAACCAATACACTATGCCATTTTTAAGAGTGAGAATGATATAGATTTACTTGGGGCTCAGGACCAATGTCCTTCCTATTGTAATACAGCAAAAGTTGTAAGCCAAGTATTTCCAAAGTATTCTTAAAATCAGCCTTAGTTTTAGATGTCCTCATATAAGAGGTTCTAGTGAGTAAATCCTAATTTTGCTTTGTAGAATAATGTCTGGAGCTAATACTACTAGTTAGTCAACGCGATAAGGTAGTGTACTATATGCTTATAAAGGTAGTATGTAGATGGATTGGGCCCTAAAGTGCTATATTTTTACGGTGTTCAATTTAGAAGTGGGGCTGAGTTTCTTTACTAGCTTAGTGGACACAATTTTAATTGGTACCCCACTATCCACAATGGCTCTTAATTTATTCTTATTAAGTAGTAACATCAATTTAAATTCACTCAGAATGACAAGCGTCAGAAAAAATTACCAAATTGACATCCAGGGTGTTTCTTGACCTAAATAAAATTGTAGGTCTTCACATAGTTGAAGGCACAATTTTAATAAGGCCTAAATAGCTATGGCTGTCAGGATTTCTGATTAATAGTTTGCTGGTGCTTAGATAGTTGGAAATTCTGAAATTTAAAACTAGTTGAAATATGATTGGTACGTTGCAAATGGTATAATTGGGGCTAAAGCTAATATGAGGTTTTTTTAGTTGGTATAAAAAAATTTGAAATTAATATACAAGTTATAAAGTAAGTTGTATTATAATAAAAGAATTTTTAGTACTATATATAGTACTATATATCTCTTGGGAAAAGAGATAAAGATCTATAATGGGTAAATAGGAAAATCCCGCATTAAAGTTATGAGGAGGGAAGATCAAAGAGCTCATGTGATGTGGCAATGGAACCCCTGGTTGAGGATAACCCTATCCCCAATTTTCATCATGATTTTGAGGAAGTGGCGAAGTATGAGATTGAGGATCTGGCCTTTGGTGTGAGCTGCACCTGAATCAATGCAGTAAAAACCTCTCTTTTTGACCCTAATTATCCTGAAACCCGCCAGCACATCAAGTCATTTACTGGTGTGTCTAATCTCATCACCTTTGCTGAGCATCAACTTGCTCAATATGTTGAGGCAATGGACACCGCCGGCCTCATTAATAAAGAAAACCCACAATTATACCTCCTTATGTCACATGTTACTGATACTCCCACCCTGATGCTGTCCACCATGGTCCTCCAGCTAAAGCAGGCACCAAACAAAAGTTTCCCCAAAGCTTCTTCACCTTCTGATATGGCTTCCTAGGCTGTTGGCTGATGTGATATTAGAACCTTTTATACTCTAAAAATCCCTTTATTTGGCCCAGTTTTAAGTAAATACGCATGGCGATCCCCCTTTTGGGTTGGGCACCACTAGTGCTAAAAATAAAAAAGAGCTCATGTGATAATAGGGGATAATACAAGTAATAGGTAAACTCTCATAGTATCAGTCAGTGGATCACTAGGAGGGTGATATCATATCTGATACTTTATTTGATATTTTGCTAATAAATTAGGCACAGTTTATGGAATCTTATAGTAATTAGCAATACAGATATAAGGATATCTTTAGAACTTTTATAAAATAGGTAGCGGCACACTGCATGTCAAAATCTGAGGATCACTCGCTTAAAAATTGGTATTCTTCATACTCATTCCGGTTAAAGTTCTGCCAAATGATCCTCAATATGGCCAGTGGCTTATGGTATATTTACCATTTGGAAACTAACTAGGCCTATTAATATAGCCCCAAAAATACTGGTCAATTTTTGGCATATATAATTCCTAATGCATTTGGGAACTTCTTCTAAGGCAGATTTCAATACAAGCTGTACTTTCAGCTTTCCAACACTTCTCCTAAGGTAAGACTCTGCAAAAACCAAGAAGAGGATAAAATAAGATATCTTTTATCAGAAGGTATTTATTTGATAATGGTCATTAGGCCAGGCGCCGGTATTTATACCTCTAGGGCATCTCCTGGCCACATCAGAGTACAAATTTCAACAGATATTTACCACCTCAGTTTGGCCCTTGAACTGATACGACTGAAACCTTTTCTTAGGTTTATTGGTAGGAAAATGCTCTCAAAATTGGGAGGATTTCAGGTACAAAGATTGTGATAAAAGCATTCAAAATTGTCCTAGGATCTTCAGGATTTGAGTTATGTCATACTGCTGATGATATACACCTTCTGTGAAATTCTTGCCTCCATTAAAGTAGATGATGTACCCCTAATTGGGACGTCATCAGTCCTCTCCCTTGATAGCACTAGGTACTCCCTTTTGGGTGGTCCATGCAAGTGCTATCATGCTGATTATGTGGATTGACATACAAATTTCGCCCTAGGGCGAAAAATTGATTACGTTTTTTTGTTCATCTGATGGTCCATGGGTTTTTTGGACGTTAACTTTGGGTTAATCCTGAACGATTTTGTATACAACTTAGTTAATTGAGTTCCCAATAATTGGGACCAATTGCTAAGATTTGATGCATAGAAAATTGGCCATAATATGAGAGCATATTTGGCCTGAGCGTTCTGATAAAATACTTGATCAAATTGTCATTGAGATATTCAGCCCAAATTATATGGTTACAATAGGCTTTAAGGTGAAAATACAGGTGTTAGCTCAAGCGTTGAAAGGATAATTGGCCCAATATGATGGTTGTCAAAGGTTTATTTTTGAGTCAACCACCAGAATCTAACATTTCACCCCTCTTGACTCGAACATAAGCCCTAAGATTCCCAATTAGCCTATGTTGGTCTGTTATCATTGGCCCAAATGCCCAATGAGCATGGAGTTAGGTTTTCTATTTGGTAACTTCAGCCTGAACGCCTGATGAGTCTGAAGTATGGCGGCCCAAATGCCTGTCAAGTCTGAAGTTGGATCTTCTCCCCAACCCCATGTGTGGACTAAAACATTAATTAGAATAAACCTATTATATATAATTATTTTTTTGTTTTTGTTTTTGTTTTTTTTGTCTTTGTGTTTTTGTGTTTTTTTTCAACTTTTTTTCTTTTCTTAATCAGCCCGCTTATTAAATTTTCTTAAGAATTTTGCATGGTCTCAGTTGTATATATGGCCAGTCCTAATATCCTTGATTTTGTATATGAACTTAGATGTTTTCTCAATCACTTAAAATGGCCTGACCCAGATGTGATCTAACTTTTGCAATCGGCCCTATCCATGGGTGTTGCAAAATAAAACTTCATCATTAATCTTGAATTTGGCCAGTGGGTAGCAATTATCTAAGTCCTTTTGATGTAAGGCCTTTTTCTCAGCAAAACTGTTGTCAAAGGCTTGAGCTTGTAGTTTGCCTAAAGCATCCACAAGCTTCTTGATATACTGAGGATAAGTTTTTTCACCAGGATCCTCTAGGACCGAATATAGCAGCGTTGGTAGGGATGTGTGTCTACAATATAATACTTGAAATGGTGACATCCTGGTTGACGAATGGTAGGAGATATTGTAGGCGAAGACTGCTGAACATAGATAAGTACTCTATTCGGATGGTTTGGCCAAGGTTAATTTCCAAATAATGTTCACCAACGTCCCAGTTGCGCGCCCAACAGACCCATTAGTTTTGGGGTGATAGGGGGCAGAAAGCACACCTTGTACTTTCATTAGTTGGTTGAGCTTGGCAAGGACATTGGCGTTAAAGTTGGTTCTGTTATCAGTAAGAATAACCTGGGGACATCCATGTTTGTGGATGATGTTTTCAAGTATAACTTGGCGGTGGTTGTTGCTTCAGCTTCCCGAATGGCCTTGTCCTTGACCCATTTGGTCAAGTGGTCGATGGCTATGATTATGTACTTGGCCTTTGTATTGCTTGTTAGAAGTGGGCCAATAACGTCAATAGATACAGTGTGCCTGGCAACTTGGGCTGAACAAGCTTGTAAAATGTGCTTTTTCAGAATGATTTTCACCTTGGCACTCTGCACAGCATTCTAGCATTTCTTGGATGTCAAAATGCATTGACTCCCAGTTTTGGAATTGCTTCAGATGCTCTTTCGTCTTCTTGAATCTGCCATGCCCTAAGCCTTATGCGCTGCCATTATTAGGTCTGTTTGGGCCAATGGTCTTGGTGATATAAACTTTTTGTCCTCAACGTTCTTGTAAAGTGTCCCGTTTCCAATGATTGTATTTTTTGTAGATCCAATAATATTTTTGGACATAATTGGGCTTATCTTGATACTCTCCGCTGATCAATTTCATAAACAACTCATTGGCGGCCTGACTAAGTGTTGTGATAATGGGTAGTCAGGATAAACAGTTGGCATTTTGACGTTTTGCCTCAGCTCGATGCTCAATGGTGTAGTCATAAGCTTGAATCTTTAATGCCCAGTGAGATAATCGGCCCTCAGGTTCTCTTAAGTTGTTTAACCATCTTAGGGAAGCATGATCAGTAACAAATTTTAATGAGTGTCATGAAGGTAAACAAAGAATTGCTTGTAAGCATATATGATGGCTAAGTATTCTTGTTCCATCACTGTGTAGTTCCTTTTCTGAATGTTTAAAGTCTGACTAGCAAAGGCAACTGGGTGTTCTTCACTGTCTTTTCCAACTTGGGATAACATGGCCCCCACTGCTGTTTGGGATGTGTCAATTTGGACGATAAATTTGTGATTAAAGTCCATGTATCAAAGAACAGGCGCTTAATAGGGCCGATCAGAGTTGGTCAAATGCATCCTGGAAAGCTGGAGTCCAGTCAAATGGGACCCTATCTTTAAACAGATAGAAAAGCGGCTCTCCAAGTTGTGTGAAGTCGGTGATAAATTGGTGATAGTACCTTTATTATGCCTAGAAATAATTGAATATCATGCTTGAATTTGGGCCATTTCATTTTTAGAGATGGCATTCAGCTTAGAGGGGTGGTGCTAAAGACCCACTTTATCAATCACAAATCTGAAGTATTCCAGTTGGTCTTAAAAAACTGACACTCCTGGGCTTGATTTTCAAGTTTGTAGCAGCTAGCCTTCTATAAACCTCCTCTAAGTGTTCCAGGTGGTCATCAAAAGTGCAGCTGATAAACGTTGATATCTTCAAGGTACACTAGTACACATGACAATTTTAAATCTCCCAGGATTGTGTCCATTGCCTGTTGGAATGCATACGGGGCATTGCAGAGCACTTGAGGCATTCTCGTCAGCTGGAATAGGCTCTATTGGGTTATGATTGCACATTTCTTGCACTCCTCTTCCAGGAAGATCTATTTGACAATACCCTTTCAAAAACTTTGTGATGATGTTTAACTTCTGATAATCAATGACTACTCGGTTGCTTCCATCTTTTTTCTTTATTAAAATTGGTGCTGCCCATGGACTTTTTAGAGGGACTAACATGACACAATCGAGGAGTTTCTTGATCTCCTTGGATACAGCTTCTTCTGATGATTTTGAGCATCTAATCAGGCGTAATCAAATTGGTTTATGATCTCTGGTATCGATTTTGTGGGTGACACCCTTAGCACATTACAAGTTGAAATCATCTTGTGTGAATATTTCCCATTATTTAGAGAATAACTCCTGAGCTTGGCCTTTCTTGGAGTTGGTCAGGTTGCTTAAATCGGCCATAGGGATGCCATTATTTATGCTGAGTAGGTCCTTATTGGGGAGCCCTAATTTGACAAATGTTACAAACTTATGGAATGAGTTAATTTCCAAGGTAGGGATCAGATGTAGAAAAGCAATTGTTTGATGTTGCCTGATGGAGATGGACCTATTTTGCAGGTTTTCACATAAGTTTTGTATTTCTCCATGGCCCAGAATGAAAATAACAGGGGCAATATTTGTTAAAATCGAGATTTAGACCATGGTTGATATACTTCACCATAAAGTCCTTCCAGGATAATAATTGTTAGTCCTGTTGGGATGATTACTTGTTCTCTGGATGTTATAGTGATGGTCTGATTTGATTGAAGTGTAATGTCATTTGACCATCAATCTGTGTGGGTAGTGGTTTAATCTTTGACTGAGCTTTTGAATAAGCAATTGGGACAACTCCATCTTTGTTGGCCAGATTTATAAATAAGATTTTTCTTTTTCTCAACTGCCTTATCATGGTTATAGTAGAGTGGAATGGTCTGGCCAAGAATGTTGAGAGTATTGTCCTTATGGTTGGTAACAACTCCATATCTTCTTAGGAAATCAGTCCCAATTAGGATATCATAGTTCATATTCAGCAACACTATAGCAGGTGCTGTTACTACAATAGATCTGAATCTGAGAGGTAGGGTACTGTAGGCGCCCAGAGATTTAGTTGTATGTGCTCCAGAGGTTCCATATTCCTGACAGTGGGCAACATTGGGTGCGATTTTCAGTTTTCTAACCAACTTTGCACTGAATATATTGATAGGTGCGCCACTATCAACAATGGCCTGAACTCGCACCTTGTTCACTGCTATGTTCACATAAGTACATTCAGAGTAGTCTTCAGAGGCAATTATTGTGTGAACGCTGTGACTGTTGCCCGATTCCAGGTGTGATTTCAGGCTTGAGAAAATATCTGGGAAGTTATCTGCTAAGGTCTTCATGGGAATAGCTACTTGAACGTTGTTAAGCTTAGGTAGGTCAGTTGAACATCTGGGTTGGAGGTCTAAACCCTGATCAATAATTTTCTTTGTGTAAGGTTTTGATACCTCTGCTCTGGCTTCTTTAGTAGTTTTCAAGGGTTTAGATGTTTTTGCTGTGGCCTGAGTAATGACCATCATGACATTATTAGCCACGATATGGTTATGGTTATTTTCAGCAACATCTTTGGCCCTAAAGAGCTCGCCAGGGTCAGGTGGAATGGTTTGAAAATTGTTGAAGTTAGAGCATTCTGCCTCTACTCCACCTGTTCTTTTCCCATCACAATGTCGCTGTTGATTTATAGAGAGAAGTTGACCCCAGGATTTTTGTTGGACCATCTGTAGCATTGTCAAGCAAAATGCCATTGTTGACCACATTTGTGGCATGTAATCGGCCCAGTTTGCTGTTTTTGCTCGAATTTTTGGTTCATATTTTGGAACTTTTTCCCTGGTCGGACATACTATTGTTTTTGGGCCCAAAAATCGGGATTTTTGCTGATCTTTGGCCTAATTAGGTGTATTGAAATTATGGAAACAACTTATTAAGTAATCAGTAAGCTCTTATATTCCAAGCTTCCATTGAATGCAGGTAACATGACATTGTGCAGTTCATGGAAGGGCATAATCGCGTGCTCCATTACAATCTTTGCGTCAAACTTATCTATTGTATTGCACCCACGCAAAACATGTGCCTCGTGGAAGAATCATCTGCAAAGACCTTTTTAGTATCTTTCTGTTTGAATTTGATATTAAGAAGCTCTCTTTTTCGGGTTTCTATTTTCTCAAGCCCTCCAAAGTGTTTTGTTATTGCAATTTTGGCATCCATATAGGACCAATCGTCACCCAAATTGGGCATAACGAGGTCACAGCTATGGGCATCGAGCGAGTTAATCAGTGCCAATCCTTTTGCATGGTCTGATGCTCCTATCATTGCTTTCAAAATAACTCGAGGAAAGAGTGAACGTTTCCATCCTTATCAAACTTTAGTTTTTTAATGGTTTGCTGTCATCTCGCCCTGTTTCAGGCACAGGGGTTGTATTTCTTCTTGGACGTCTTGGTGTATTATCGCCCATAATCGGCCCTCTTTCCTGTTGGGAAGTGTCTGGAGTCAAGATTGCTGCCAGTACTCTAGGCATAGAACGTATGTTTGAAGTATCAGTTTCTGCATTGGTGTCAATTTTCAATAATTTGGTTTCTTGATATTGCTCTGAACTACTGGATTATGATGCTTGAATTTGGCCCTTAGTTTTTCTAAGCTGTTTCTTGGCTGAATGGACTGAGCTTTTTCCCATTTTTCTTTTTTCAAAGCTGGGTGAGCATTGGCCACTTTGTTTTTTTGAGGTTGTCATGCTTTTCTTCGAATAAAGCTTGATTGGACATTATGCTTTTAATATCTTTGCCCATACTATCTACTCAGGAATTTGCGGTTGATAGTTGCATTCTGGATTCCCAAATTTCCTGAGTAATTTCAATGTTTCTGGCCTGCAATCTTGACACAACCGTCCAAATTTTTGTAAATCTCTTTGTTGTTCAAGGCATCATCCTCATACCTATTCGAGGTGACTGGTTTTTCTGCATAAGCTCCCCCCACTTTGACAAGATTTTAGTTGTAGGAAGTACCAGCTGCGGAGCCTTGGTGATTGGGAAAATAATCTGAGATAACCTTATCTTTAGTTTCAATCTTGATAATGCTGTTTTGTCATGCCAAATCTACCAGGAATTGGTTACTGGAATCCATTTCAGAGAGTGTCACCAGTTTTGAATGAGCACCAGTTGTAAAATCTAAGGATCGCTCACTTGAAAATTAATAATTTGCATGCTCATTTGGGTCAAAGTTCCACCAGATGATCCTTGATATGGCCAGTGGCTTACAGTATATTTACCATTTGGAAACTCACTAGGCCTATTAATATAGCCCCAAAAATACTGGTCGATTTTGGGCATAATTTTCCCAACATATTCAGGAACTTCTTCAAAGGCAGATTTCAATACAAGCTGTGCTTTCAGATTGCTAACACTTCTCCAAAGGTAATACTCTGCAAAAACCAAGAAGAGGATAATATAAAGTATCCTTTATTATAAGGTATTTATTTGATAATGGTCATTAGGCCAGGCGCCGGTATTTATACCTCTAGGGCATCTCCTGGCCACATCAGATTATAAATTTCAACAGATATTTACCACCTCAGTTTGGCCCTTGAACTGATAAGACTGAAACCTTTTCTTAGGTTTATTGGTAGAAAAATACTCTCAAAATTGGGAGGATTTCAGGCACAAAAATTGTGATAAAAGCATTCAAAATTGTCCTAGGATCTTCAGATTTGGTTTTGTCATACTGCTGATGATATACACCTTCTGTGAAATTCTTGCCTCCATTAAAGTAGATGATGTACCCCTAATTGGGACGTCATCAGTCCTCTCCCTTGATAGCACTAGGTACTCCCTTTTGGGTGGTCCATGCAAGTGCTATCATGCTGATTATGTGGATTGACATACAAATTTCGCCCTAGGGCGAAAAATTGATTACGTTTTTTTGTTCATCTGATGGTCCATGGGTTTTTTGGACGTTAACTTTGGGTTAATCCTGAACGATTCTGTATACAACATAGTTAATTGATTTCCCAATAATTGGGACCAATTGCTAAGATTTGATGCATAGAAAATTGGCCATAATATGTGAGCATATTTGGCCTGAGCGTTCTGATAAAATACTTGATCAAAATTGTCAATGAGATATTCAGCCCAAATTATATGATTTCAATAGGCTTTAAGGTGAGAATACAGGTGTTAGCTCAAGCGTTGAAAGGGTAATTGGCCCAATCTGATGGTTGTCAAAGGTTTATTTTTGAGTTAACCACCAGAATCTGACACTGCATATCAATAAAATAAAAGGGGAAAATATAGGAACTTAGAAATAATAATAATTTAAGAAAAACTGTGGTCAAAGTTTCACTTTATTATAGGCAAGTCCCAACAGAGCACCATCCAAGATTTCTGTGGGTAATAATTGATTTTTTCGGATTATTTGACAGTATTTAAAGAAAAAAAAATTCAGTCATTTGGGGTGTAACACCACCTTTGCCAATTAGTGAGAAGTTTCCTCATTCTTAATTTTCGTGAGTGGCGACTCCTCAATAGGTTTTGGTTTAATCAGGTTCTGTTGTATTGCCAGCTGAACTTTATAAATTGCTAGAAAGTAAGCAGTGGAGGTTGTTTCTGCTGAAATTGAAGGAAGAAGTGAGGCGTGCGTTGTATCAAAGTCAATCTCCTTGTTAGTAAGTTTATGGCTCCTGATTGCTAACCATTACTCTTTTTAAGTAGAATTCATTATATGCATTGAAGCTATAAAATGTTCCAAAGCTTAACACAAGGATGCCCTGATTGTACTGACAGTGGCCAAGAGGATGCTCTCTGTATGCCTTATGAGTTTGGTGGCCTCCTGAACGATTTCAGAGATAAATAATTCAATACCCGTCGCTAAAGCTCTGGATGCCTTTGAAAATTTTAATGGTGAGCAAATCAGGTGTGATGGGGCAGCTTTCTGCTTTTTCCTTGTGAGAGTATGAGATAAAAGAGTTTCCTCATGCTGAAAAGAGCCAACTGAAGATGGATCCAGGAAAACCAGAATTAAAGATGGTGGCAGAAAGACGGTATTTCTTAGCAGAACACATGAGGGCTTATGAACCACTTTGAACTGGGTTCAATGCCACTGACCCTTGAGAGCAGGATCAGAAGGTTAATTATAATTAATAATAACATCTGGCAGTTTGAGCTTAAATTTTTCTCTCTTAGGCGGGGGATGTTTTTAGGCTTCAACCATTTCAACTAAATTTATCAAGTAAGAGTTTAGTCAGTGTCTTCAGTTTGGCTATATTTGAGGTTTAGATTATGTGGTTTGAATTTAAAGTCAGTATTGTGGCCAATATAAATGATCAAACTCATAAAATTTTGAATTAAAACAGTTTGGTAATTAAGATGTGTCATGTCTCATAATATAATTTTGAGTGTAAATCGTGAGGACAAGGAGGAAGTAAAGAAGGCCAAAGGGGTCAACTTAGCCACGCTCCTGATCTCAGATATACCGTAGATCAACGCTGGGTCAAGTCCAAGCAAGCTCAAGTTTATCCCCAGAAAATGCGTGATGCAGTTCAAGATGTTACATCAACAGTTCCTGAAATCATCTGTTATAGTTAAGTGATGATGATTCGTTACATTTGATTTCCAAACGCAGATTTGAATCATTTACAAAGTTAAATATTTTTGCAAAAAATGTAAAATTTGTCTAGTTTAAAAATATGAAGTTCATACATACTTTGAGATATATAACTATCATTGATGATAGTATTATGTTTACTGGCAAAAACTGATTTCAAGCCTTAGCAAAAGGATTCAGGCTTATCATCACGAATTACTTTAGTATATTGTGTTTGTGACTAATCTCTCTGCTAGTTGTCTCTCTTATTTTAATAGAAATAATTTATAATATCTATTATAATACTCTAGCTTTTGCAGTCCTCGCTGTTTACCTTCATGTTGAAATTCAGGTTTTATATACATGTATAAGGGTGTTGGAGCCTTACAAGGGGTGTTATCTTTAATTTTTCTTTTGTCTTTTTGTAGAGTTAGAGAAACTTTACGCATATTTTAAATAGCTTTTAAAGATTGATAGGGTGGCTAAGATTAAAATATTGATCTGGTGGTAATAATTTCTTTTCTAAAAGCTTTGAATTTACAATTAAATTTGGGTGGAAATATTAGATCATTGGTAAGCAAAATATTTATATGTGGTGGTTCCTTGTTAATTATTTTGGAGATTTTTTTTGATTCTTTGGCGTTGATAATGGGATTTTAAGGCTTCAAGGCTGAGACCTCACTCTTGTTAGTTTTGTGGTTCAAATTTGGCAGCTCATTTTTTTAACTCAATTGCTGTATTTCCTATCTAAGTTTTAAGTTTTGGATCTTCATTATATGACATACTTTCATGTGATGTCCCTTTATTGGTTAGTTTGAGAATCAAGCAATAATCAACTTGATTTTCTTGATATATATAATATCAATTTTTGTATTTGATCCTCATCATCTTAAGTGGTCATCACACTTGAGATTTTGGGTTAGTTTTCTATTGGTAGCAATGCAAAACCATCTTTTTTTTAGTACTAGATGGTCAATGCAAAACCATCTTGAGCTATTGTATATGGTTTATTGGTTTTTGGATCCTCACCGTTGATGGTAGAGTATAAAGTATCTGTGATAATAATATTATATATAATGCTAAGAATTAAACAAAGCAGTTAGAAAACGTGATTCAGTTGTGATGGGCATTTTATTTTTCTGGCCTTAGTAATGCGCTTTAACATCAAAGAAATTTTTTGAGGCAAGCAATCTGGTCACAAGAACCCGTGCTTGGCTGGCCTGAGCAAACCAATGTGAATATTGGCGGCCTTGACCAAGGAAAACAATTTGAATGCAGAAGCTTTTTTTCTGGCTGGTCTAAAGTTTTTATTAGAATGGTGCAGGCCTCAGTGAGGGACCTCAATTAAATTGAAAAACCCCTTAGATCAGCTGACTCAACCATTTCATAGTTATTTAAATATTCTTAATAAATGGTAGTGAATTTAACATAGTATCATTTTTATTTTGCTCATTTGTTGGGCTATTGTTGAAGTAGTGTTACAATCAGTAACTTTATTTTGCTTAATTGGCATTTTAGTCATAGATTTTGGGTTAGTCATCTTGGTATTTAGTATTCTTCTGCGTCAATTGATATCCTATATTTCTAGACTTTCAGATGATAGGTTTGGGGTTTATTTTAAATTCACACGTATCCCCCATTGACTTATTTCTCTTTAGTAACCATCTGGTTAAGCTCATTTTTAGAATGTTTTTCTCTACATGCTGTGGTGTCTGTAATGGAACTTTACAATTGATTTTTACCTAACTCCCAGAATAGCTAGAGCTTTGAAATTTGACACTTATATATCTCTATTGATATACAATAATTTAAAATAATAAAATTTTATTTATAATCGCCAAAATAAAAAGTTTTAGTAGTAACAAGTGAGATTTTAATATGTTTTTAATGGTAGTCATTATGTCACTAAGGCTGAGCAGTTTGATATTTGGTTGATTCAATAGTCTCAAAGGTTTTGACAAGCAGTTGGTGGTTCAGGTTACAAATAATCTTTTTAAGTTTTAATAAGCGTTTGGAGATGGTTGTTTATATAAGTTAATTGTTTTTGGTAAATTTTTTGTGGTTGTTGATTTTTTGGTTGATTTAAAAGTTTAAAATCGTTTTTCCCAAGCTTTTCTTAGGTTTGTAACAAATTTATAAACTGTCCTTGTGTGTTTTTGAATTTCAAGTTCAAAGCAATCCCATGTCCCCTAAGTGAGCACCAGTTGTCAGGATTCCCTCTTTATGCATTTTGCTGCTTAAAGAGTTGGCAAATCCTTACCATATAGAAACAACTGTAATATGCTCAGTATAATGTAACTTATATAATTGGTGGTCCAAGGATAATCTAACCTGCATAGTTGGCACTAAAGAAGAGTTACTGTAAGCTAATATAGAATTTATGTAGCAAAGAGCTTTTTAATAAGACATAGTTTAGTACTACTTATAGTACTATATATCAGGGGGAAAAGAGAGATAAAGATCTAAGATGGGTATATAGGAAAATCCTGTATATAATTAATTGAGAGAAGATCAAACAGGATCAGAAATTTGCTCCCCACGTTGAGGCAATGGACACCACTGGCCTTATTGATGAAGAAAACATAATTATTTTTCCTTATGCCACATGTCACTGATGCTCTCACCCTGATGCTGTCCGCCATGGTCCACCAGCTTTAGCGGGCACCAGACAAAAGTTTTCTTAAAGCTTTCTAACCTTCAGATATGACTTCCTAGGCTGATAACTTAGGGTTATATTAAATTTATTTTATTTCTAATAAACCCTTTATTTGGCTCATTCACAGTTAAAGATGCGTGGTGGCTCCCCCATTGGGCCGGGCACCACTAGTGAAAAAAAAAGAGAAAAGATCAAACAGCTCATGTGATAATAGGAATTAGCTAAGTAATTAGTTCACTTGAAAAACATCAGTCGGTGGATCACTAGGGGGAAATTTGTCAGGTTAGGGTAGCTGAGGGTAGTCATTCCTCCGAAATTACCAAAATTGGATGTTATAAATTGTCCCACAAAGAGTCATAGTGGGGAGAGCTGGGGATATAAGATGTAGGGGCCAGTGAATTGTGTAAGCTTAGGAATAGGTGATGAGGGACCTATTGAGATAAAACTGGTGATCAGGATGCTGATGGCCAGAGAGGAGCTCGGTAAACAGAGGCTCTAGAAGCAAATGAAATCAATCTTGAAATGGAGGTAAAAACATGACTTTATTCAGTTAAAGAAGCGAATATTTATAGGATGTGTCTTCATCCTATTTTCTTTCAGGGTAACGAATTACTCCACTGGCAAGATCTTCAGCACCCTGACTATGATCAGGTGGGGAGTTGATGGCAGGCTTGCTTTGAGAAATTTTCTAGATTGAGGAGAATAGTGCTCCAATAAAGTGATAAGAATTTTCAGAGAGGTATTGGAGGTAGGGAAATTCTAACTGGGCTGAATGGGAGCAGGTCAAATACCAACAACACCTTCCTCAAGATCTTTCCAAGGGGAATGGTACTTGCGCATAAAACGGCTATGGACGCGATTAACTATAGTCTCTATACCAGTAGCAGCAATAAAGTATTTGGGCACCCTGCAGGGTATAACCCAATAAGGGCCGGACCAAGTGGTGGTAAGTTTGTGGTTCCTACCCCCAAGAGATGGAGTTAGAATAAGACTAAATCTCCTAAAGAATATTCAGGGAAGCGTAGGTCTGCGCTCATTAGCTTGAACTCCTTCTCTAAAATTGGTAGTTTATATAGATTCATTAGCCATAGCTTGGAGATGTATGATATCATCAGTTAACCGTTAAAGGCTAAGCTCTAAATTGTTTAGATTAGCTGATTTTAGGATAGGGTGGCGGCTCACGCCCATATAGGGTTGGAATGGGGACATCTAATTATTCTGTGATAGCTAACACAATAGGCCAACAAGGCGCTAGGGAGAAAATCATTCTAATGCACAGGGTCAGAAGTGGCCAATATTCTTATAATGGAAACTAAGGTGCCATTAGCATGCTCTACCGTGCTATTGGTGGTGGGATGATATGGTGCCGTGAAGAGGTGCTTTATACCCAGCAGAGAATTTAATTCATTAACTAAAGAAGAGATAAAATTCGTGCCATTGTTTAATAAGATTACCCATGGGGAACCATGATGGAATAAAACTTCTTGATATAAGAAAAGGGTTGTAGCTCTGGCAGTAGTATGAGGAACTGATGTGGCCTCAACCCACTTTGTTAGGTGACCAATGGCAAGGATAATATAGCGATGGCCATAGACAGCCACGGGCAATGGCCCTATGACATCGATGCTAACAGTATCTAAAGGGGCCTCATGGCTACAAGATCAAATTTAAAGCGCAGATTGACTTATCCTGGGAGTGGCAGGTTAAGCAAGTTTCCAAAACATCATGAATTGACTCGGCCATATTCTCCCAGTAGCATTTGGTTTTTAGCCTCTCAAGGGTTTTCTTTATAGCCCCATGCCAAAGGGTTTTATGGGCCTCCATGATATTTTCAGTATGGAGAAAAAGGTGGAGATAGGGATAAAAAGAGGTGCCAACCTGTTTTACTAAAGCTCCATCGGCAACTTATATGTTAGCAGCCATCTTCTTTAATCAAGCTTGAACGCCTGGAGATTCTTGATGCCATAACTCAGGGTGAGGGAGAAGCTCATAAAGTTGATCCTTTTCTGGGATAGTTACATTTAAAATAGGGGAGGTGGGATAATCCATCCACATTTTGATGAATGGCGCTGGCTCAGTAACTATAGAAAAATAATAATTTTGGAGCCTGAGGGCCCAGATAGCTAACTTCCCATCAGGATCTTCCATTTGACAAAGCCAACAGAGGGAGGAATTATTGGTAACAATTGTAACTTGTTTACCATACAAAATAGGGGAGGAAGTGTTTTATAGCAAGTAAAACCACCAGGCACTCACGTTCAGTTACCAAGTAATACCGCTCTGCTTTGGTTAACATTTGGCTAAAATAAGCAAACATATGGTCAACTTGGTCTGTTTTTAACTGGGAAAGGATAGTGTCCACAGCGGTGTCACTGGCATCAGCAAAGAGATAAAAAGGTTGCTTAAAATTAGGATGTATTAAGATGGGGGCTAATAATAATGCAGTGTGTAGGGAATCAAAGGACTGTTGCTGTTTAGGGCCCCAAAAGAAGGGCACATTTTTGTGTAGGTGTTTAACTAAGGGCTCAGAAAGGTCAGCGAAGTGAGAGACAAACTGTCAGTAGTAGCCACCATTCCCAGAAAGACTTGGATGTCTCATAAATTTTTTGGGGCGGGCATGCATTCAATGGCAGAGACCTTATCTGGGATGTGAAGGTTCCCTTGCCACGTCACCTTGTGCCCTAGAAATTCCATTTCTTGTTCAAAAAATTTACATTTAAGAGGTTTCAGCTTCAAGGAGTCCTCCTGTAGCCGCTGATTTACCTGATAAAGATTATTGTGGTGAGCAGTAAAAGTTTTACAGAATATGGTGACTTTATTGAGTAGACAAACACACACATGAGTTTAAGGTCCCCAAACAACTGGTCCATAGCCCGTTGGAAGGTGGTAGGGGCGTTGCATAACCCCTGCGGCATGTGGGTGGGTTCAAAAACCCCTCATGAGAGATGAGGGCACACTTGGAACGATCTTCAGTAGTGAGATCAATCTGCTAGTAGTCGCTGGCTAGGTCCATCGCAGAAAAAATATTGTGAGCCAGACAAGGATCGCAAAGAGTTGTCAATGCGTGGTAAAGGGTAGCTGTCCTTATGAGTGATAGAATTTAACCACCAATAGTCCATAACAGCATGGTGGCTCCCGTCCTTTTTCTTAATCAATAGGAGAGGGGAGGACCAGGGACTACATGAGGGTTGAAGGAGGCCAGCATCAAGCAATTGCTTTAATTCAAGTTAATCTAGGCTTCTAGAGTTTTTCATTTTTGATAAGGTCAAATGTTGAAAGGATCATAAACTCCAGTATTTACCTGGTGTTGTACACCTTGCATATGAAAATAATCGTGGGGGCCAGAGGAGAAAATATCTAATTACTTGTCAATCAAGGCTTCAGCTGCCACTTTTTGCTCAGCTAACAAATCAGAATTGATTTTCACGGGCACTGAAGCAACAACAGGGGCTCTTCTAAACCAAAGTCACGAAGGGTCCCAATTCTATGAGCCCCCATCATCTGGTCATATGGCAAGAGGCGAACATAAGCAATCAGTTGATTCAGCTAATAACTTTAGGGGACTGAGAGAGGTTGGCTAAAAGAACAGTGACAGTGCCTTAGTAGGCTGGATCTAAAACCCCTGGACAGAGGAGAGCTTTGAATACAGATGGGATAGGTAAACTAGAAATCTTGAGCAAGTGATCAGGAGGGGAGCCAACTAAATTCAGCGTCCACCAGAGTTTGGGCCTGCGGAGGTATGGTAATGACTTGAGGAGAATTTAAAGGCATCCCCTCCTCAGCCTCAACCATGGAAGAGGACAACTTAACTTTGGGCCCCAACACACCATATTCTAAACTCTTGACTGAGGAAGGGGACTTGAGCAGACACATCCTCAATTTCCGCTTCCCTTTTTCCTTAGGAGCAGAATTTAAAAGTAATAGAATGTGGTATCCTAATATAGAAATAAAGTTATCCTTGAAGTTTCTAATAGCAGCATGTTCCATAAGGAATTCAGTGTCTAATAGGAGGTCATAACTATTATTATCCAGGGCTACAGCAGGAACGGAGAGCTTTAGACCATCTAGCACAGGAGCAAGTGAGAGTAAGCACCTATGGCTCAAGAATTTGAGGTACCAGCTGTCCCGTACTCTAATGAATGGTTAAGATCAGGCTGAATCTTAATTTTTACAATTAATTGAGAAGAGATAATGATAATAGGGGAACCAGAGTCAACAATAGCGAGAACCTTCACCTTGTGGACCATCACTTCCACATGGGTTAACGTCACTCCCTACTGGGCTGGAATAGAATATATAGCTGCAGGGGCAGGCTTAGAAAGAGGATAAGAGGAAGTATCACTAGAATTATCATCAACTGAAATCTCAATAGGAGTTTCCTCTTCAGGAGCACTAGGGCCAACAAGGTCAGTGGAAATGGTGAACCAATTGGTTTTGGGGAGCAGTGAATCATCAGCATTGGGAGCCTCTCGCCCTATACTTACCCTCTTTTTCTTTTTCATTGGCAATTTTCATCTAACAATGCTGAATGGTGTGGTTGCGATGGCCAGAATAGGTACAGTTAGGTTGAGCACGATTTTTCCAGACTCATTGTTGTTCACCACATGAATTTAAGGACAGGAGGCTGAAGCAGAAGCAGGAGTGGCAGTAATTACAGAGGCGGGAATTTCAAGGAGGTCCTCCTTGATATCTAATATAGAAGTAAAGTTTCGTTTCACTTAAGTCATGTAGAGATGGAGCTGCAGGTTGAACTCCAATGTGGACAGGATGGCGACAACTGCATCATCAAGTGTAAGGCGTTTATTAGTAACCAACTCTTGAGCTTCAGCGTAGAACTGAGCAGCAAACTCTGAGGGGGATTCTTCACGTCTTAACTTGATACTAATAAAGGCCTGTTTCTGATTTTCCAAGGTTAGATCACTACCAAATTCCTTAATAAGCGCAGCCTTAACCTCAGCCCAAGTATTGCATCACATTAGGCGGGTACCATGATTCCTTGGGCGGATCTACTTCAGAAAGAGGGTAAGTATTTAACTTTCTGACGGTCAGTTGCTTCCTCCATCGCTCTCTCAAACATATAAAGAAATAAAGCAATACTTCCTTCCCCAGGGGTGAACTTGTCTTTAAAAGAAAGTTTAAAAGTAGTTCCTACAGGAGCTGAAATAACATTAATGCCCACTGGGATATTTTGATTAACTTCAGATAGCTATAACTAGGAAGGAGGCACAAGGTTTTGATATAAATCAGCTCGTGGTGAAAACGTTCAGATCATCATGCAGAGCTCCAATTTGGGCAATCAGGGAATTTGTAGAAGCTTTTTTGTTGAAGTTCATTTTGTAATGATTCCATTTCAACACATTGATTTTGAATCAAAGATTGGAGCTCATGATTGTCTTGCTCCAACCTAAAGATTTTTTTCTTTTTGATAAGTTAAATCTGAGGTGAGGGAATCATAAAGATTGTAAGTGTTGTCTAACCCTTTTTTAATCGCATCAACAGTAAGGTTTGGATCAATAAGTTCTCCAGAGCAATATAGCCAACAGCTTTAAGCAATATTTTCAAAATTTTGTCTATAGTGTGAAGGTGGCTGCTTGAGGAAGGATCCTCTGGAGGGGAAGGTAAATGCACAGTCGGCCCATAAGGGCCAGGGAGACCAGGTTGTTTTGGAGGACCAGGAGGCCTAGGGGGCTGCGAGGACCAGGATGTCCATAGCCAGGAGGTCCAGGTGGCCCTTCACCACCATTAAGACCAGGGGGCCCCATCACCCCTGCAGGACCAACTGATTCCCGCTCACTGGGGGGCTTGGGGGACCTACAGGGCCAGGAGGTCCAAGAGTACCATGCATGCCTGAGACATCAAATGCTGGTTGGAGTGCTGTTTCAATCTGGTTCAATCGTTATAGAGTTTGTTTGATAAAAGTATAAAGTTGGCCTGGTAGGTTGGTGATGGCTTATTGCAACCAACTCTCAATAATTGTGGTGGTTTCAGTAAATCATGTAGCTACTTCCTCGTGAAGAAGAATAGCCACTCCCACGTCCAGTTGAGAGAGTTGGGTCTGTATAGAGATAAGTTGGTGCGGTTTTCAATAATGGCCTCATGGTTACCTCTTACAATCAAAGAAGCTGAGTTGTAGAATTCTAAAAGATAGGAGTGTAACTCTTGTGACAAGGTAAACTGTATTAAGATTTCCTGATGGTGGATTCCCATCATTTAAACTAAATGGTGAATGTTTAGGTGCACAAACTGGCGCAAATATCGCTCAGTGAGAGGTATTCCTACCTCAGAGCTGGGTAAGTTGGCAGATTATATAGAGCTCACATATTATCAGGAACTGCAGATGCTTGGTTATGATGGGAGCGATCTCAGGGGAAAAGAGCATTTAGAAAGTAACAGATTAATTGTATCAGCAACACCTGTAGGCTGAAATCTATAGTTCTGGCTAAAGGGTCAGAATAGAGATATCAAGCATAGCATGGAATTGCACAAGATTCTTTTATTGTTCTCAGGGTTACGGTTTCAATTGGAATTTACCCATTGAGTGACACTGGATATTTCAGTAATAGGCCAAGTAGAGTTTTGGCGGTGATCATCTATTGTAAATATATTTGTTTACCCAGTAGCTCAGATAGTACCTGGCAGGGAGCACCAATTATTTTGTTTGGATAGGGTTGCTGAGGGTAGTCGTTCCTCCAAAGCATACCAAAATGGATGGTATAAATTATCCCGCAGAGAATTGATAGTGGGAGAGCTGGGGATCCTAGACATAGGAGCCGTTAAATTGCTGTAAGCTTAGGAATAGGTGATGAGGGACCAATTGTAATAATACTGGTGTGTGATGCTGATGTCTGTAGAGGAGCTCGCTAAACAGAGGCTCTAGAAGTAAATTAAATCAAGATTGAACTGGAGGTAAAAACCAAACGCTACTCATTTAAAGGAGCGAATATCTATAGGATGTGTCTTTGTCCTATTTCTTTCAGGGTAACGACGTCCCCCACAAACAATATCTTCAGCACCCTAACTTTGATCAGGTGGGGAGTACATGACAGGCTTGCCTTTGACAAATTAGTTAAATTGCAGAGAGTTGTGCTCTGATGAAGTGAGGGAAATTTAGGGAGAGGTTTTGGAGGTAGGGAAATTTGAATTGGGCTGAGTGGAAGCAGACAAATCCCAACAGTGATATATATATTTCATTATTTATTTTGTTTGCCCATAAATTGGGCATGATCAATGGGATCACTTGTTTTTTTAGTACTAGATGGTCCCAACCCAAGGGGGATTCATCGATGTTTATTGAATTACGCCTGGGCTCCTAAGAGCCTGAGGCGAGGGAAGGGGAGGGAGGAGGCATCGAGAAAGGGAGGGGGTTTGCGCGCCAGAGCCGTGCTGCGGTGAAAACTGAGCGGGGGAGGGTTGGCGACATAGTGCAGACCTTCAGGGCCATCTCAAAGTGTACCTGAAAGTGGGTGATCATGTGTGGAAGGGTCCACACCTGCTGGTCAAAGGCAGCACGAAGGAAGGAGTTATGGATGGTCCAGATGGCTGTGGCATAGGCGAGGACATGGAGGGGTTGGTAGCAACCAGGCAACGTCTGCTCGAACATGAGGTCTTGCACAGGGTTTCCAGACCAGGGCTGAGCATGGAGGAGCGCGCGGGCCTTTGGCCAAAATGCGGCGACACCTGGACAGGTGAAAAAACAATGGAGGTGGGAGTCAATAGGCTCCGCACAGTGGGGGCAGCTTCAGTGCTGGAAGGTAGGGCCAGTCTGGTCCCCTGTCCTGTATGAACAGTGGAGCACCCTCCATAAGGTGTTGGACACCTTTGCTGACAGGATGGGGTGATAGACGTCCTTCCACAATTCCTTAAGGTTAAATCTCACGGAGGGAGGGAGGAGCTCAAGGAGTCTTGGGCGGATGGCAGGACGATCTTGGGGGTTGAGGCGAGCTGTGACAACTTATCCATTGTGTACAATTGCATGGCGACGGGGGCTGAGGCCAGGGCCGTCCCTTCTGTATGGGAAGGCATGGTGGATCCGCGCACCTACTCGTTTCAGGGCAAGGAGAGCCTGGTTCCAGTAGGGGGATGAGGATGGTTTCAGGCGATGGCCTGGGTGGTTTGTGAGCCACTCCCCTAATGAGGTCAGAGATGCTCTAGGAAGACCCAGAGCTGCTGACACTGACTGGCGGAGGGCGGGCGCCCATTGGGGCATGGGGGTCGCGTCCCAGCAGACAATCGGCCATAGGAACTTCAGGAAGATTGTGGTGGCGTGGGATCGCATGTCCAGAAGCCCTAGGCCCCCTTCATTGCAGGGTCAGGCAATGGTTGAGAGGGCCATTGGTGGATAGTTTGAGCCCCAGATTCAACAGCGGAGGAGTACATTGAGTCGCGTATAAAAGGCATCTGTGAATGGGCAGACGTGCGCTAAGAACTAGACTTTGGAGAGGAGGAACACATTGGCCATCAGAGCTCGACCCTGGGGGGTGTTGTGCCGTAGGTTCCAGCTGGTAATCCTGGAGTTAACTGCTGCGAGGAGCAAGTCCTCATTTTCTTTTAGCGCAACTCCTTGTTGGTTGGTGAGAACGCCCAGGTGACGGAAGGTACCGCGCACAGGTTCAATATCAAATGGTTGGGGGAAGGTGGGGGAGCCAACCTGTACAACTGTTGTCTTGGAGGTGTTGACCATGGCGTTGGACGCCTTGGTGTACCTCTCAATGGTCACAGCAGCGAGGGCAACATCCCCAGGGCAGCTAAATGCAATGGCGGTGTCATCTGCAAATGCCATGGTGCGGGTGGGGGCTTTACCTGGGACTAGAATCCCTGTTAGCTTGTCCTGTAAGGAGGCCAAGAGGGGGTCGAGGGTGATGTTAAAAAGGATAGGGCTCAGAGGGTCCCCTTGCCGGAGACCTTGTCCAACTGGTACTGCCACTGTAAAACCCATTGGCACCAGAACTCTGTTGTGGATCTGGTCATAGAGCGCTGATATCCAGCGCCTAGCTGCGGGGGAGATGGAAGCGGGCCAGGGAAGCATCAATATACTTCCAGGCCACCCAATCATATGCTTTCTCCATATCCAGGAGAGCCACAAAGCCATTCACCTTACAAGAGTTAGCAGTCAAAGTCACGTGAAGGTCATTAAAGTTGTCCCATAACAACCTCCCCGGAATAGAACTATGCTTGGATGGGGAGAGGCGAGGTGACACCCATATGGTGATGCAGTTGGCCAGAAGCTTCGTGAAGAGCTTGTGGTCTGTGTTGATCAACGCTATGGGGAGCCAGTTCGCTAGGTTCTCACGGTCTGACTTCTTGTGAATGAGGGTCGTGATTGAGCCTCTTAAGTTGGGGAGGACCTCGTCATTCACCAAGAGTGCAGCGAAGAGGTCGCGGAGGGTTCTGGCTATCACCGCAGGTTCCAGAAGGTACACCTCAAAGGGTATTTTGTCTGGGCCTGGGGCTTTAAGCCATGGGGATTTCAAAAGGGTTTCCATCACCTCCTGGATGGAATATGCGCCAGTAGAGCCTCATCAGCCCGTGGGTCAATGGGCGGCTCTAGAGCCCGCTTCAGGAAGCCTTGGATGTCCGATGGGTCCACCTGGGTGGCATGGAAGAGGCTGGAGTAGAAGCGGTGTAGTTCCTGATGATTTCCTCCTTATCCGAAGTGGTTGTAGTGCCAATCTTCAGTGCAGTAATAAACTGCGCTGTTGACCGGGCTTTCTGTTTCTGAAAGAAGAAGCGGTTGGGGCGTTCCCATTTAGCATAGTAAAGAGATGTTGTAAAGTTTGCTGCCCGTTCTTCCTGCAGTGTGAGCTCCAAGCGGAGTACTTCCTGCGCCGCTTCCCTTTCTTCCAACCAACTGGGAGAGGGCGAAGGCTGGCAGTTTCGCTCCAGATGTTTGATTCTGGCTTCCTCCCTTTTGACTCTGGCGCGAGCTGCGGTCATCTGGGATTTAGCACAGTTGTAAGCAACGCGGGTGATGCCCTCCTTGGTCACCGCCCATCTAGCCTTGTGGTCAAGCAGGTGGGGTGGGGGAGGTGAGAGTCTCCCAGATGGTCATAGACAGCTTCTCCTTAGTGAAGGGGTTTTGAGAAGAGCTGGGGCAACCCTAGGTCAGAACCTATGCGACAGTCTAAGCGTGGTGGTGAGGACAACAGTGAGTGACCTGTGATCACTCAGATGGTTGTAACGAGAGATGAAAGAGGAGACACGGCCAATTAGCAGGGGGCCAATAAGTGCCATATCTATGCGTGATGCTGACTGGAAAGTCCTCCATCATACTGGATCCTAGTCATGCAACCTAGGCCAGACGCGGAGGGTGGAAGCGCATCCATAAAGCCACTCAGGCGAAGGAAATCCTGGAGGCGACTTGATCCAGGGCGTTCCTTTGCTGCAGGGGGTAAGAGTCACAGATCCGACTTATGGTTGTGTTGAAATCTCCCAAGAGGACTGTATTTGTGGGAGATTAAGTTGGACGAGCTCTTCCAAGAGCCGATTTTGCTCCTGACCTGCATTAGGCAGGTAGATGCTTGCAGCGAAGAAAGAGAAGTCAGGAGTGGTGAGTTTGGCCAGTATGAGGCGGCCACCTAGATATTGTGAAAAAGATTGGGTTTTAACCTGAGGATTCAAAACAATAAGGGCGGCATGGTTTGTCCAGAAGGAGTTGCCTCCAAACTGTTCATTCCATGCAGATTGTTCGTGGGGGAGGATATGGGTCTCCTGGACAGCAGCGATGTCAATTTGTGCTGACCTGAAGTTGCGAGGAGGCGGGCTCTCCGCTTAAAGTCCCGCAACCCATTTACGTTGATGGATTGCAGGGCCGGGGTGCTGCCGTGGGGACTCATAGCTGTTCCCCTCCATGTCCTGGGGGGTGCCAGCGCTTAAACCTGCTGCTCTGAGGCGGATAGTTTTGAGTCCTTTAGCTTGACTATTAGCTGCAATCCGTGAGGAGCGTCGAGGGTTCTGAGGGGAAGGAGAGGGTGGGGGCGGAGGACCCAGTAAGCCAGCCTAACATGCTGCCCCCACTCCGTTGCAGGGGAAGGACCTGAGGGTGCTCAATGGTGACCTCCGCGGTGTCCCCATTTGATGATTCTGAGTCCATATTCACTTCCTCCAACACTGCAAAGGAGCCGCGCGAAATGAACTGTGGGGTTGGGGTAGGACTCTTTGAGGTGGCACTTCTACCGCAGGCCGCAGGTTGCCAGTCCATGCTGGTGGGCATAGCTCCATTAGGAGCTGAGGGTTGATGCGATAAATCGCTGGTGGAGGTTGGTGGGGGTGCTGCGGAGCCCTGAGTGGGGGTGGCTGATGAGGGGCGCCCTGTGGGAGATGCCTTGCGCTTGGTGAGAGAGGGAGTTGACTCTGGGAGATTGGAGGGTGTGCCCACTGGAAGGGGGGCATGAGCGCGAAGGTATCCCATACCAATAGTGGGGTTAGCTGTTTCAACTGCTAGGCGTAAGGCCTCAGGGGACAGGTCTTGAATGGGAACCCATTGTATGGGTTGTGGAATTGCTGCTGCATCCACATGGGATCGTTTTTGGCCTGGTTTAGGCCCCTGGGTGGTGGCTAAGAGGGCTTATTTTCGAGCTGTGCAGCCACTATACAAGTGTCCAAGGGCGTTACACCATGAACACCGGGGGCGCGCCTAATCAGGGTCGACAAAAAAGATCTCAGGGCATGCCCCAACTACCGCCACATGAGGAATAACCTCAATGTTGCGGGATACAGTGGGGGAGGGGATGAACGACGCCCTAGCAGTGCGAGCTCTTTGTGTGGGAACATAGTAAGAGGGGACGCTAAAGTCCACTGAAAGAACAGATTAAACTCCATTAAACCACGATGGAGCGCCACTTTAAGAGACTCAGGATTAACAGTCGTTGGTAGGTTGGAAAAAGTAACCCATGAACTTTTCTCCAGGTGAGAGCGTGTGCGGGAGATGTGAAGAGATCCACACGGAATAATGACCTGGAGGGTGGCAGCATGGTCAGCAAGGGCAGCTTCAGTGAAGCCCACATCGATGTAGTGGCCCTCCACTGATTCATGGATGGTGGCGTTAATTAGGAATGTCTCCACGACCGCTGAAAAGTATGAGAAGTAATCCTCCATATAGAGTTCACAGGTTTATGCCCATAATAAAGGTGAATCACATGGGAGAGGGTTGAGCGAGGTAGAGCTTTTTGCGCTCTAGTTTTGGCCCATTTATTCTTAACATCAGCAACAAACGCCACTTCACGGGGATCAGCTTTGGGTAGCGTTGGTGCCAGAGGTTTTTGCCATGACCCAGTGGCTCCTTTGGTACGTTTGTGTTTGCTTTGGGCTGCAATTGTAAGTTGAATGCGAGCTGGTGGTTTGGACAAGTTTGCGGAGTTCCCCTGTTGCTGAGATGTTTGAGCAATTGCTGGCGGCATATTGAATTGAGGGGCGGATTGTTGGGCCTCGCTAAATTGGGGAGGCCCATCCATATTGGAATTAACTCCAGCCAATTGGGAATAGGGCGATGTTTCATCACCATCCCAATCTATTTGGGTAAATTCAGCCCAAGTATTTGCTGTGATTTCATGGGAAAATCTCACTGGCTGATTGGTGAATTGGTCGTTTCAGCATATGGAGATAAAGTGCCGACTTGAGAAGTGCCAATTATGGGTTTTAAATGGGATGGGTGGGATTAGAACTGGTGTGAAGTTCCAAAATCCGAACCATTTGAATCCCCATTGGGAAGAGTAGATTGTCCCAATTTGGTGCTTAGTGAACCAGAACGTGTGGCTAATCCAACTTTACATCCGAGGATTTGAGGGCCAGGTAGCTGGGTATCGCCCCTCATGGGGGAGCCAGAAACACGGCGTCAGCAATAATAGATGGGGCAGAATTAGCTGACACAATGGGGGAGGTGAATGCTTGTATGGGCTGAGTTGCATTCAACTGAGCAGACGCCATTAAAACAGCGTGGGTGATGGCCTCCTTGGTTGGAGGGGGCCCAGCGGGTTGGTGGGAGGTAGCGCACGTAGAGCTGTTGGGCGTGCAGGTTGCAGAAGTGCGATCAAGGTGAACTGGCGCTAGTTGAAGTAGCTCCAGGTTGGGGGGTGGTGCCTGCTTTCATGGCCGCTGCTTGAGAGCGGGTGATTCTGGTTGACTCTGAGGTGGATAACCGGGGGTTGCTTCGTTTGGGGTGGTGCTGTATCGTTTGGCCAAGCCCGCGGGTTCTTTTGTGGGGTTTCTCACCATATTTGCTAATAGTTTTTGTAAATCTCTTTAGTGGAGCTAAATTTCAAGGCTGAATTGATTTTCAAAAAGTGATGCTTAATAGAAAGAGAATATGGGATCACTTGTTTTATTGAGAAAAATATAATAATTTTAAACTTTATATAAAATAGATCAAGCATCACACCGCCAAAAAATAAATAAAGGGTATTTTAGAACCTTGCTTATTTTAATAATTAAGAAAACTAAGGTTGAGGCTTTGTGCATATTAGCACAAGCCCTGACAATGACCATGTGGACCCCAACTAACTTTTGGGGAGTTGCCAGAGGTGACTGGAAGCTCTTCCTATTCTAATTGCTGAATGTAAGGCTTTTCAAATATCTCATTTTTAATAATTTACACTCTATCATTCTACAACCTAGTTGCCACGGTTACTTCTTCATTGGTGTTCACTTGATGAGACACTGGGAATGGGGTGTCTGAGTCTTCTTTTTGCAATGCTTTGGCATACTGTGGGCTGTCAATTTTGATTTTAGTTAAGACAGGTACAGGGTTGTCAAAAGTAGAATATTCTTGGACAATCGCCCTCCTGGCTTCAATAAGAGAACGTTTTGGGACAAAATAGACCAAAAGGGTAAATGTCATACATTTACAAGTCTGAAATTGTAATAAGAGCGTTTTTAACAAAAGTAACGATAATATCATCCAAAAGACCCTATTCAGTTCTCAGTGGAACCCCAAAAATTGAGGTAACACTTTTGCAGGTACTACATGGGCAAAAGCACGAGATTGGGCAGTCAGATTGCCCTGACCACGTGGCTGAACTAGGGAGTCCATCAGAGGTCCAGCCTGGGCCACATCTAGTTCAATTGAAACATATAAGCGGGGACCACCCCTTTTATAGGCATGGAAGGGGTCCCCCAAGGTGCAATTATTTTATATCATGGTGATTGGCTGAAATATATCAAATAGTTACCCCACGGGTTTGTCTTGCCTAAAAATAACTTTCTACTAGTTTTTAGTACTAGTGGTGCTCAACCCAAAAGGGGGAGCCACCACGCATCTTTATTCGCTAATGGGCCAAACAAAGGGATTAATATAAATTAAAAAAATTACTAATATAGCCCCTAGGTTATCAGCCTAGGAAGCCATATCAGATGGCGAGGAGGCTTTGGGGAAACTTTTTTGTTGCCCACTTTAGCTGGCGGACCATGACGGACAGCATTGGGGTGGGAGCATCAGCGACATGGGGCATAAGGAGGTATAGTTGGGGGAATAACTTTCCACTAGTCATTCTGCCAAAGTGAAGCAAGTTTACCGAGCTCCAATAATTCAAATGTCCATATTCCCTAATTTGGACCTTACTAAGCTATTTATAAACATTAGCATTGAATTCCCTTTGACCCTCAATACAGTTTAAATACTAAGCGGTAGATATCAAGAAAGATTATTTTGTTTCTTCCCCGCACATATTAAAAAACCTTTAAAAACCCATCTTTAATCCATTAAAAGTATTAGCTTTAGTTTTAAAAAAGTGTTTTGTGAAAATCTGGCTGTTATTAGCACCAGCGATCCTAGAACTTTCTGGATTCGCACAAAGTGGTGCTCACTACAGGGGAATCCTGTACACCACAAGTTTAATTATTGCCAAAATGGAGGGGCACCTGCAGGAAGTGTTACTAGCTGGGTGTGAAATGGTGATGGGGCAGATGATGGCCGTATGGATAGCCCCCAACCTTGTCATTTGAAGGAGAGAATTTTGAACTAATCCTGATACCAGAAACTCACCGCAGTACCTGGCCTGCAGTTGAAGTAGTGAGTGACCTAACTCATAGCATATTAAACCTTGGCGATATTGCTTCACAAGAAAGAGGATCTTCTGTAGGGGACTTTCTAATGTACCTCTATGAGACTCAAATCCTTCCTGAAGCCTATAGTCAGCTTACCAATCTGACTACCTATGTCTGAAAATTTGCCCATCCTGCATTGTTTCACATGATACACCTATAAGCCATCTATCATGAAGAGCTGCACTCACATCTGACAAACCATGATGCTCTAAGATTAGCTTTATGATAATTTATACCATCTGACCTCTCAACATATTGGAACAGCAAAATCTGGGGTGGAGGCAAACCGCAAATTCATTATTCAGTTACATGAGTGGCTCACCACCATAATAGTGGTATAGTTAAGTATGTATAGAAGGCTACGAAGATCTTCCAGGCTAAGTTGTACGCATCCGCCGCTAGCACCTGCTCTCTACTTGAGAAGTTTTCCAAGGAACTTGAAAAGCATGAAGAGCAAACTCACCGCGACCTCTTGGCGCATACGTCCACCCCTTCAACCTGGGGATGAACAACGTGTGGCTGTGGTGATAGTCCAACTAGCTCAAGCCTTGTCACGCGTTGAAGAACTTGAGTGGCGGTTGTTGCAAGAAACTTCCAGGGCTAAACACGCTCTAGAGGTCAAGATTGCTCAATTGGAAAAGAGCTATCCCTTAAAGCTTCACTTGAGAATACCAAATAACTAGCCCGACAGGTTAGCAAATGTAAAAAAGAAGCTCAAGGAGTCAAGAACTCTATTGAAGGGCCTACACTGTTGAAGGATGTGCATAGTCAATTGATGCAGGTTAAGCGTAGCTATGAACATATTAAGGGTGATGTACATTTTCAAGGCTCCCACCCACGTGACGATGAAAGGTGTATGCAGATGAAAGAGGAGCTCAAAAATTGAGTGGAGCGGAGGAAGTTGACAAAAAAACCTAAGCTCTTTTGTGTCACAACTTCGTTTTAATTTTAAGGCACTGGAGAGTTGGGTTGAAGAACTGGAGACTCACAAGTTGGGGATAAAAGACAGATTGGCTTTATGTTAATCGACCTCCTAAAAGCCCGTCACCACTATAAAAACCAGAATTAAAGCTATCCAAGACCAGCATGATCAACTATCACTCTCTTCTAATCAGTTGGGCCTTCGCTCAGAGACTACAGGGACAGATGTTCCTGAAGTCCATACCCTCACTGAGGGTGATCATGTTTCATTCAAACCTTCTTTTAAGGACAAGTTTATCCCCAGTGAGGGTAGCATCACTTTTTTATATGTCTATGAAGCTGCTATGGAAGGGGCAACTGACCATCAGAAGGTCAAACATATACTTTCTTGTTTGAGTCACATGGCCCAGGAGGTGATGGTGCTTCATATGGATGCCCTTAACACCTGGTCTGAGGTTTAGGAGGCGCTCATTGATGAGTTTGGATCAAAACAAAGCTTAATCATGAAGAAGAAAGCTTTCATGCATATTAGCATAAGAAAAGGAGAGTCAGTGGTTGCTTATGCATAATGATTCTGTATTGAAATGCAGATGTTGTTAACTTCTAATATATTGGCCTTGGACGGCGCTGTTGCCACTATCTTGACTGGGTTGGCATCTCATCCTCCTTTATTAATGCACATCACTTCCATCAAATGCTAATTCCGCAACATCCATGATATAAAAGTGGCTCTGCTAGGTGTTGCTGACTTCCACAAGCTTATAGTTCCTTGTGGAGTAGTATTCAGACTCCAAGTTCTTGTCATTGAGGATCAAAAGCCTAAGCCCCAGGTCCTGGCTATTGAAGATAAAAAGGAAACCCTTCAGATTATGGGCCCTGAGGAGCAAAGACCAAAAGTCAAGCGGTCTGAACATCCACAATGTGCTACTGCAACAAGGTTGAGCACTATGAGACTGTGCTGGAAAAAGAAAGCTAACATTGAGGACCAGGGAAAATAGATGTCAGCGTAAGGATAGGCACCCCTATTGCTGACGAATATCGTGTGCCTGACTCACCTACCTCAATTGCTTCATTGCCCCTTGTTGAAAATACCCTGTGGATGAATTGGAAGGGGGTACGATGATGTTAATTACTACTTACTAGGAGTACCTGATGAAGTGGAGGTTTTTGATCATTTGAACGCTGGAGGAGGTGATGAGACCACCATACCTGAAGATACATACCTCATCCAAGTTCTAGGGTGTCCTGTGGTTATTGGCACCGCCAGTGACGCTGATCAGCTCCTATCTGGCTTAATTCGCCCTCTCCAGTGAGTTCACACCATGAAGTCCATCTTAGAGAGCTACCCCAAGATTGCTCGCAAACTAACCTCCTCTCTCAGCTCAAGGAGGTTTTTTCTCTATCTCTCTAACTTTGGAGGAGCACTCACCAAGGTGTAAGTGGTCAATTAAAAGTTTGGGTGATGGCAATCCTGGATACTGGCTACCTGGTGAACGTAATCTCCTCAAAGCTGATGAAAAAGATTATGCTGGCGCCTGACTTGGAGTGCAATCAAGAGTTTATAACTGCAGGCCAAACAACACCCGCGCCATTGAGACATACTCTTCCCTTCCCATTTGAATTGGGAAGCTCATCTTATCAGCCCCGCAGTGGCCTTGGACAACAACAACCTATGATATGCTCATAAGTACCCAGTTTATGATCAAGTATGAGGGAATTAATAACATACCACAATCTTTCCTTTCGTTACTAAATTAGGAAGTCCCTATAAAATAAAATTATTTGAGGTGGGTCGACCTTGGGACAAATATACCACACTGAAAATTTTTCTAGCAAGTACAGGTTTCTAACTCAAAACCTGCACTTAGGGTGGAAGCAGTTCTACCTGCTTGGCTAACCACCCTTCAGGAAGTCCCTTTAGTTTTATCCAATAAAGATCCCAGCAAGAACGAATTTTTTCCTGGTTGAGTACCCGTTTTCCGCTTTGCCTTTACATTATACCACCTCTGGGCGAAATATAAAAAATTGCCTTATTCAGTGGATGCTAAGGAAGGTATTCCTTTCTATCTTCAGATGAGGTAGTGATTAAGCCAGGTGAACAGCGAGTGGTTGACACAAAGATCACGCTCCAAATCCCACACCAATACTTGTTGCACCTCGTAGCCTTGAGGACGTTAACCCCTTGGAGCTTCAGTTATTACCTAGGATACTAGACCCAGCCTACCAGAGGCCTATTACTATTATGTTGGGTAACCTCACCGGCAAGGACATGGTTATAAGAAAACATCAGGAGATTTTCAGAGGCTTATTGGTCCTCATAGAGGACATTGAATGAATATACTTCATTGGCTCTACGTTAGATATTGGCTTGCCAATGGATAACCTGTTATGTACCTTACCCAATGTCCATATCTCGGATAAGATGACCCCCAGATGAACTTGACAAAGTTCACATTTTATTGGAAGTGTTTAGCGACATATTCTCCAAATTGGATAATGACTATGGCCATATGTAGGACTGGAGCCATTCCATTGATGTGGGTGATGCCCATCCCATTCAAGAAAAACCTTACCGCAAGTAAAAGGTGGAAGAACAGCATATAAGACTGAGCTCAAGCAGTTACTAGACGCGAGGTTACTAGTTCTTCCACAAAGCCCTTGATCTTCCTCTCTTTTTTGCTAGTCAAAAAGAAATACGGAGATCATCAGATAGTTATGGATTGCTGCAAATTTAACCTCACAAAGAACGATAACTATCTTATTCCCCACATTGATGATGCCCTGGCACAACTCTCCAGATCTAACTTCTTCTCCATAATGAACTTAGATATCAGCAATTGCTAAATGGACCTTTCTCTCCAAGACCAGGAAAAATGTGCTCTTATTTGCAGTGAGGGTCTCTTCTAACCCACCTGATTACCTCAAGGGTTGTGCAACGCACCTGCAACTTTTTAGCGCGCCATGGAACACATCTTGAAGGATTTAAAGTTAAGTTGCTTCATCATCTATCTTGATGACATTAAGGTGTTCTCCAAGACCTTCACCAAACATCTTACTTACCTGAACTAGGTGTTTCAACGCTTGAGTGAGTCAAATTTCAAGTTAAGACCCTCCAAGTTCACTTTTTTCCAGGAAAAAATTAAATTTTCTGGGGCACTACATCTCTCAGGAAGAAACCAACCTATACAGGATAAGGTTGAAGCAATCTCAAAAATGCCTTCACCTAAAATTTATGGTATATTAAGGTATTTCTAGAGATGATGAGGTATTATCATCAGTTCATCCCTAAGTTCGCTCAGCTAAGTGAGCCCCTCATTCGATTAGTGACTAAGAACACCCCTTTTTATTGGGGTGCTGAACAGAAGGCCGCTTTTGAGATGCTTAAACAACTGCTACAACAACTTCTTATCCTGAGGCACTCCAACTATGGTAAACCGTTTATCTTGTTTACTGACACCTCAGACTACGCCATTGGGACCATCTTAGACCAATTGGATGAAAATGGTGTAGATCATCCTGTGTCCTAATTCTGTAGGATGCTGTCAAAGGCGGAATGCAACTACAGCATCACTGAGAAGGAGTGCCTTGCCGTTTTGTTAGCTGTGAAGCACTACCGCCCTTTTCTGTATGGGACTACCTTCCCTGTGGTTATGGACCACGCTTCTTTGAAATGGTTAAAGAACATGAAGGATCCTACTGGCTGGTTAGCCCGCTGTGCTCTAAAGCTCTAGTGCTATGACATGAAGATTGAACACTTTGTTGGAACACTTCACATGAATGTTGATGAGTTAACTTGTCAGCCAGTCCTTCACTTAGATAATAGTGAAGCGGAGAGGTTATATGACCTCTTAATGACCCCCAATGACTGGGAGGATGAGGATGAGCCAGTCCAGAAAATGTTAGCCTGGCACTCCCACAGCATCAAAGTGGATAGCGGAAGTTGTACAAGCAGGTGGGGTAAAGTGGCTGCCTTACCTTCAGCCCTCAGAATTTGTACCTGCTATCCTGAAAGCTCACTCTAACCTAGGTCATGGGGTAGCGAAGAAAGTCTATGTAAGGATTAGGGATTGGTACCATTGGGAAGGAATCATGGAAACTATTGTTGAAGTTTTGGACGCCTGCCCTACTTGTAAGAAGCAGTCTAGTTTTAAGACTAGGTACCAATATCAACCAACTACCCCCCAACAACCTTTTCAATATATCGGCCTCACCGTGGTAGGTCCCCTCCTGCAGACTACCAGCGGATACTGATATATACTAGTTTGCATTGATCATTTCACTATGTGGATTGAAGCCGTGGCTCTCCTAGCCCAAACGTCCAAGGCCACTGCAACTTTTTTTACATCAAAACATTTTCACTCATCATAGCTGTCCCAAGTACTACTCTGAGACAATGGTAAGAACTTCACCTCCATAGTAGTCAAAATTCTGGCTACCTCCATGGGAGCCCAACAGCACTTCTCAGCTCCATATAATCCCTCTACCAATGGGACCATGGAGAAAGCAAATGGAACCTTGGTCTCCATCCTACGACAAATGACATCTTCTGATTCACTTCACTGGGATCAGTTCCTACCTAGTGCTCTTATGGCCTACCAGATTAGTTAACATTAAATCAAAAAATGTCCCTCATTCTGTGTCTTGTATGGGCGGGAACCAGAAATACTTGCCCTCTTAGCTAAATATGTTGTCTCCTCTAGAGTTGAGGGACCTGTGAAAGCCATGAGAAGATTGGCTCAGCGCATCATCCAGTTCCAATCTGAGGCTATGAACAAACTAGCTAAAATGGTGACTAAAAAAGAGCAGGCTGCCAATGAGCTCCAGACCCCCTACCTTCCTTCCCAGTGTCTGACCTGGTTATATATTATCATGATTGCATCACTCCTAGAAGCGGTAAGCTTGGATCAATTTGAAGGGTCCTTTCACCATCACCTACAAGAGAGGTGCTGAGTAATCTATCAAATCCTTGGCTATGGGGATTATCATCAACTGGGTACATGGCCGCTTCCTATGGCTTTATTTTTTTATTTAACTGAGGTAAGCCAACCAGGGGACGGACATTACCGAACTAAAACTAAATCATAATAAAAATTAACATTTAAATGAAACGCCCAAAATGGACGGATCAATTGAATTGTACCTAGAAAAATATCCAACCAGGTGGGCAGCAAATACTTCTATCCCTCCATGGTGGATGGGGAGGTGAGATCGGGGGGCTCATCTTCAGCCACATCCATCTCATTTCAGAGTAGGGTGCGTGTTAAGGCAGATTGTAAGGGTGTGGGGGCATTGGTAGCATGGGGTTCGATATCCTTGATGACTGGAACTTCCAAATAGTTGCCAGCCATCATTATGCCAACAATGTATTTGCACAAAGTGTCCTCAGCTTTGAGGCGGGTGTCTGGTAATTTAATGAATGTGGCAATGTTGGTTCAGGTTATTTTTGCTTTTGGATTCCATGCTACTGTTATCACGTTCTGGGTGACTTCAGTGACGTTTTTGTGTAAAGTTTTCATGTTGATCTTACTTTGTGCAGTAAGATTTTTGGGGATGATGGGAGGTGGAATTCCTCCTGCGAGCACAGCCACAGATTTGGTGGCAGCTTTGCGAAGAAGACATCAATCTGGTTTGATGGCTGCTTCTACTGCAAGCTGGTGGTCGCTGTAGAACATCTTGGCGTTAGGTTGTGGGACATATTTCTGAGGTGGGAATTTTGCATCCCATTCTGCATTTCAGAGCTGCTTGAGTTGCAGCATCGGTTCTTCAATAATGTTACCTGATTCGTCGATTTCATCCAATAATTCCCATGGATTTTGGTTGAATTGGATTGGGGAATCAGCGTATGGTTGAGGTTTGTTCAATTTGTTTGCAGATGCATAGGATCAAACTGGGATCCAATCTGATGTTTGGTTGGATGAATTATTTATGGCATTGGAACAAAGTGGGTGCTGATTGGTGGCTGTAGGTGCAGCTGCAGCATCAGGCATTGGAGAAGGGGAAGGTAGGATTGTACCCCATGTTGGAGTTGGCATGGGGTGGGGTGGCGGATTGGTGGGCGTTGGGCAAACTTTTGGCATCAGCGGAAGTTTCTGAGTATGGGCATTTGCGTTTTGAGTGGTCTAACTTAAAACAGGATGGATAAATCGTCCATCCGCCCTCAACGCGGGCCCAGAACAGATGGTCGGGGGCAGATGGGATGGTGGCATGAGGGGGAAATTGCCAAAGAAATTTTGTAAATTCAGGGCTGATCATGGCATATGCCTGAGGCTCAGCGAGGCGTGTGGCCCCATTTGGGACCACAAATTGTAAGATGGGATTGGCGCCTTAGGCTGCCAAACCTTCCATCAGCTCCTGGTGGAGCACTTTTGGGTGAGGTGGGTGGGCAAATCAGCGAACTGGACCACCAAGGTGGTGTCCATTGGGAGCTGGGTCCAAGTTGTTGGGAGGGGTATATTGTTAAAAATTAACAACACCATTGCCACAGTAACGCATCAGCTTCACAGGGGAAGCCAAGATCAAAGTACCCCTTATAGGGGCAGAATTCAATAAAACAGGCTGGTGTCATCACCGCCTGAGCCATTTTGATAATGGCTTGGTCATTGTAGGGGAAGAAATTCCATATTCGACCCTAAGGCTGAAATGCATGTTGCTCCAGGGGAGCACCATGGGGCAGCGGGGCACCGCTTATGTTCAGCCAAATTGGGCATCAAGATCCTTGGGAGGAACAAATCGACCCAAGGGTTTGGAATGACGCGGCGAGCCAGTCCAAGTGCATTTCCCTGTTGGATGGAAAATGGAGGGGGGAGTTTCGCTGCTCCCCCACGCTGGGACAGTCAGTGGGGGGTCTGACAACATCGGAGCAAGACTTTGGTGTGCAATTAAGTGTTTGCTTTTAATTTACCAAAATTCATTGCTCAGAAAGTTAAGCTGAGCAGAGAGAGAGTCCCTATGGCTTTATTCTCTCCCAACATTCTTGAGGGGGGTTATATTGGACAATTGCCCTCTCAGCTTCAAGAGAACAATGTTTTGGGCAAAAATAGTCTGAAATTAGTACATACGAATTCTCCTGACTATTAAAATGATACAACTCAGAGTAATCGTTTTACCCTTTCCTTCTATCAATCAGGGCAGATTGAGCCACCCTTATCTCTTCTGACTTTCATCAGAATGCCCCACCAGAGTTGGAGGGGCGCCCAAGCAACAGCGCCAATTCAGGGCTTTCTCTTATAGAAAAAACACCCCTTTTTATAGGCTTGAGGGGGTTGTGAGGGGTGAAGAAATTTTAACCACCAATCAAAAGCCAAAGCCAGTAGAGATTGGACACAAGAAGCATATAATTAAAATAAATTATTAGGTGCGATATTAAATCTCTGCCCCATGGTTCTATCCTACCTGCGGTGAACCAATCATATTGGATCAAGCCAAAATGAGGTGAGGAAAATTTATGGAGCGCCAATTGGTCAAATTGCTAAAACGTCTAAGCCTCATTACCCCACATATACTGAGGTTCATTTTAAACCCACTATTAACCTTTTATGAACTTATATACTAAGGGAAAGAAACTAAGATAAAATTTGTTCTTTTCAATTTTTCTCTCTCGTTGCAATCACTTTTGCAACTTATTCAATTCAAGTCTGATTCTAGTTTGATAATCTCACAGAGGAGATTAGTCTGCGCCCATGTCAGGGAGCAGTTGGGCAAGTAAGGTAAGAGGAGCAGGTGGTAGGCCCGCAGCCTCAAATGTTTGAAAACGCCCTGGAGAAACTGGCAGAATAGAAAAAAATAAAAACTGGCAGTCACTATTTCTTTAGAAATCCTCACTTGGCAAGCGCGATGCAACCAGTACATCAACACGCCATACTCCCAACCACTCTCATCGGTGGAATATGGAGTCTGTGTGTTTCTGGACATCCAACAAACAGCTTTATGGGGAAAAATCTGTGGGGATGTGCACACTTTTTCTGACCGCGGTGTACATTGCACCTCACTCCATGTCACGCGGTTGGCTGGACCTCAGTTCTGAAAACAAGGTGGCAGCAGACGAAGCTGCTGCAATGCACATAGTGATCAACCTCTCCAAAGGGCAATGGGTCATCAAAACCAAATGCACCAGATGGACAAAATTAAACAAAATTTTCCTCACATTTGAATTTTTGCCTACTATGGTCAAACGTGCCATTTTGAAGCAGCACCTGAAAGATGGTCTCACCATATATGGCGAAGTACAATCTTTTGAGATGCAACGCTTTATGCTGATGCCACACATGTGCACCGGTAAAGCCATTGCAGTTCTGACCCCAACTGAGGAGATTATGAAGGACCTAACCCAGATCCCACACTCCACATATATCAATATTGAAGGGCATACCACCCACCCTTTCCAGGTAACCGTGGACAGCGCACCCCCCATCTGCACCCACTGTGACGCGTTCAGCCATAAGGCACATGCATGCCCCACCAAGGAGGGCATCACATTCCAAGAGCACCCCTCGGCAGCCATGGCCAGTGGAGAGGCGCACTACGAACCAACCACAAGCACCAAAGAGGCTTTCCCATGGGGAGCACAAGGCTGCTACCTACTGGTAAAGCCTATCTCCCCTCAAGAGCGGAAGAAGGCCAAACAGGCCTGCAGGGCTGTGGCCAAGGAAGCGGCCAAAGTCACCTCCGCTATCCTACACTCCTAACACCAGCAGAACATCAAAACCTTCACAACAGAAGCAACTCAGGAACTATCAAACAATCAGATTTGGAAGCCCATGACAATTTGGCCAACCAATCTGAGGATCTGATGAGTGACTCAATCTCACCCGACCTTTGCAACCAAGCTCAGTTAAAACTGACTTTGTTTCCAACCTTCCTGGAAAAAAATTTTTTGACCCAAACGTTGGTGCACCAAACTCATCCGCACCGCAAAATATTCTCTCAATGTTGGGGAAACAAAAAGTGAAGTCAAAAGCCAACGCGAACCTTTCTGCTAAAATTAACAAAACCATCAATAGCATTGCTGCAAACACCCATGCTGCCGTGAAGGCCCATGGGGATCTAGAGGAGGCTAGTGGGCCTGGGTGCCCACCCCCTTGCACCTAAGGTGCGATGGGGGAAACCTTCACTTTAAGGATGTTAATTATTGCTAGACTCAAGGCCTTGCCATCCTGGGCTAGGAAACTGAGTTTTTTACAAAAAAATTTACCCATGGATATCCTGGCCATCCAGGAGTCCCACTGTCCATGAGGTTCTGAAGATGCTTGGGAAACCATGATCCTCCCTTCCCTATCCTTTTGGTCAGAGTACTGTGGGGTGCTAGTTTGGAAACAATTTTTCTAAATTTTTATTGTCAGAATCTTTCCTCAATGGCCAAGTCCTCATTGTCACTTTCTTGTGGGCTGATGTGTCACATGCTATCATCAACATCTATGCCCCAACCTGTGCACGAGAGCGTCAGGAATTTTTCTCGTTGGTTAAATCCCTCCTGTTACCCCCAGACCCTTTTGTAGTCGGTAACATGAACTGTTGGCTAAACACACCCACGGACTGCTGGCCTTCCTCCTCCCACGCCCCCACAGGGTCACGTAGAACTTCGCGTTCTAAAGGCCACCCTTGGGTTAATAGATGCGCTGCCACGGCAAGCCCCACTTCTCAAAAACATGATGGGCCCCCACGTCCATAATGTCCAATTAAGGTCCATGACCCGCATCAATCTTATCCTCAAACTGGCGAAATATCAATCTCACATTTCCCACTTCCAAACAACAAAAATTGAATTCTCTGACCACCGGCTGGTCTCAATAACCTACCACTTACCTATCACAGTGGCTAAGGCCCCACATTAGTGCAAACTCCGCCCTCCTGAACTTGCATCGCCAGGATTTTCCACTTAGGTGGAATCAGCAACTTTGGCAAAAGAGTTTGTTACACCATTTTGCACAGACCCAATTTCCACATGGTCAGCCTTCAAAAAGGATACCATCCACCACTCTCGCCACCTCTCCTCATGATGCTCACAAGCCACATCGGCCATCATTTAGCATACTCTGGCAGAGTTGGCACACCTGGAGTCCAACATCCCAGCCACAGGCTACAGCCCTGCATGGGGCCAAAAGTGGGCGGAGGCAGCCACCCACCTCAACGCGCTCGAAAGACAACACAAACATCAGGTTTGTGTTCAGTACAGGACCAAACACATTACAGAGGGTGACAAGTGCACCGCATATTTTTTTTTAAACTTCTTTGCACCATGCCAGAGCGTGGCCTGCACACAGGTGCGGAGATCAGATGATTCCGTCATGAATAGCCAGCTGAAGTGGCAATTGAAATACAAAGTATTACTCTGAGTTATACCAATCCAATCCAATTCAGCTGGCCAAAGTGGCGAAATTTTTTGACTGAACCCACATCCGCACCATTTCACAATACCCAGAATTAATTAATTTGATTACTCTAAATGAACTCTGGACAGCCATCCGCGGTGCACCAAATTATAAATGCCCAGGCCCAGATGGCATTCCATATAAATTCTACAAAAAGTACTTCAAATATATATCCCCACTGCTGCTTGCTTTCATTAACCAGAGCCTTCTGGAAACGCGCCTCCTACCAGGAGGATAAGAGGCCTTCACCGTCACACAATTCAAGAAAGGGGACAAGCTAGACTTAGCCAACTGGCGCCCCATTTCTTTAACTAAAACGGATACAAAAATTTTAACTAAAATCATGGATAACCATTTAGGGACTGTATCATCTGCCAACATCTCCACAGAACAATTTGGTTTCATACCCAGAAGGTCGATTTGGGACAACGTGCACTCTGTGGCTGACGCATGCCAGTCCACAGCCTCTGGGGCAATAGTATTCTTGGACCAACAGAAGGCCTATGATAGAGTAAACTGGGAATACCTCAGGGCCTGTCTCCACCAATTCCGCTTACCTCCTCGCTTCATCAGCTGGGTGATGATGCTTACAGAATCTGCAACAATGGCAGTGCGTGGCCCTGGCTTCCTCACTTAAGTAGTCCGCCCTCAAAGAGGCCTACGCCAAGGGTTTCCCTTAGACCACTCTTATATAACTTCAGCCTTGACCCACTACTTTGAAATGTGAATGCCCGCCTCCTTGGGGTCCATGTACCAGGCCAAGCCCCAGTCAAGATGATGGCGTTTGCAGATGACTGTGTGGTTAAGGTGTCTAATGATAAAGACGCACGCGCGCTTGAAGCTTTCATCCAGGAGTATTCCCGGGTAAGTAATGCAGCACTGAACGCTTCCAAAACTGAAATCATCCTCCTTGGTCGGTATCAAACCTGCTGGGCCCCAGCAACCGTGTCCAGCCCAGCCCATCTGCTCGCACATGTGCTCGCCCTCCCTGCTCACCCCACACCACCCCACTAGTGCTCCCTTTCGTGCCACGCCCTACCATAGAGCCTGTCCGCCATCTGGGTGTGTGGGTGGAGGCAGGCGGGTACGCATCAGCAGTAATGGAAAGTCATATTCTAGACAACGTGATGAAGCGCATCACCTCCCTCAAAGCCCACCCTACTTCCCTTACTGGCAGGGTTGTTCTAACCAACTCTATGCTCCTCTCCAAAGTCTGTTTGGATCCCACGCCATCCCCTTCTCCCCAGGCTTTTTCAAATCCTTGTATGCCCTTCTGCAAGGATGTCTTTGGTTAGGCCGCCCACCACCAGTACAGCTAGAGGTCATGTTTGGCCCTCATCAGAATGGTGGCATGGGCCTGCTTGACTTCAAAGCCCATGCTGCCAAGATCCTGGGCACCTGGATTGCGGCCGTCACCGCCCCTACGCTCCCCTCCCAACATTGGTCCCGCGCGGCCCACTCCAACTTCTCCCGCGCCTTGGGACTTAACAATCCATCGAACCCTCACTCCTTGATGAAATACCTGGCTTCCCACCCTTCGGCCACAGGTCCTCACGGTATTAAAACCCACTACAAACTAATCCTCCTCTCCATGAAGAGCGCTTAGTGGAGAATTTGTATTAGTGGACACACAGCCCAGAGAGGCCGCCCCTCTCCTCAGTTCACACAAGAGGTACAGGGGTTATCCATTCAAGATGGCGTGATCCCCACACGGCCCCATGTCCTATCCAGGGTGTACTACCTAGACATGATGGACATCCCTTACTCCATTGAGACTCAGAAGACTATTTGGAAATACGCACACCATCCTCTGTTGCAGCCTCAAATCCGTTCCCATGTGTGGTGCTGCCTGAGGCAGGTGTACCATATGTCTGAGCGCTCTAACGCTTTACACTCATCCTGCGTCATGTGTGGTCAGTATGGAACGCTGTTCCACCGCATGGAGAAGTGTCCTACCTCTAAAGTGATATGGCGCGAAGTTCAACGTCTGCTTGGCCAGGATCAAACACATCCCTTCAGTCTGTCAAGAGATATGTTTGCTTTATCAATGGCCTCCCTCCTTCCACCCTCCCTCCGTGCTCTGGTGGTTGCAATCGCCATGTGGACTATCCACACGATTGTCTTGGATGCCATCGCAGGCTCCACCCCCACCCTCCCAGAAGCCGTCTACAGATTCCGGTCTCATTTGGTGGACCACTTTCAGGCGTGGATGTTTGGATACCTCCCACCGTGACGCCAACATCTGGTCTCCTCCTGGTTCCCAGTTTGGTTCATCAAATCAGACCCTTTCCTCCACACGTGTTCAATTGTGGCTACGGCCCCTTCACACGTTCCCTCCCCTCCCCATAGTGGCGTTCCCGCTGGCAACAAGAGATAGCATCGCTTCTCTGGGGTGCCTTCCTGTTACTAAGTTTTGTTTCTATTGGTTCAAATTCGGAAGTGTCTATCCCATGGTTGGCCTTCCTCACAATAGATTTAAGATTTAAAATTTAAAATTTGTTCTTTTCCCATCAAAGCGTCTACTTGGGAATAAAATAGTTTTAATTTATTTGTGAGTTTTCTATTTCATTGGCCAAAAATAAAGCCAACTAGGAATTTTGTAGAAATCTGGCTGTATTTCAACACCAGCGAGCATAAGCTATCTGGATTCCCACTGACCTCCGCCACAGGAACAGGAGAAGTGTGCGCTTATCTGTAGCAAGGCCTATTTTACCCCTACTTAGTTACCCCTGGGGTTATGCAATGCGCCTGCCACTATTCAACCGGAGGTGGATCATATTCTCCAGAATCTCAAGCTGAGCTGTGTGTTGTCTATCTTAAGATATCACAGTTATCTCCAAGACCTTCTACGAGCACCTCATGCGCGTTTGAAAGTGTTTTAACGCCTGAAGGATTCTAACATTAAGTTGAAGCCATCAAAATTTACCTTCTTCCAAAAAAACTAAATTTCATTAGGCACGCCATTTCACAAGACGGGATCCATCACCTATAAGATAAGGTTGAGGCTATATCCAAGATGCCAGCGCTCAAAACCTATGCGACATCCAGGTATTCTTGGGCATGATGGGGTATTATCATTAATTCATCCCCAAGTTCGCCCAGCTCAGTGAGCCCCTCGTCCGCCTCTTGGCTAAGAACAATCCCTTTCATTGGGGTGCTGAACAAAAAGCTGCGGTTGAGACCTTGATGAAGTTATTTCAACAATAGCTTATCATCCATCATCCTGACTATGGCAAGCCCTTCATGTTGTTTACCAATGTCTCCAAATATGCCGTTGGAGCTATCTTGGCTCAGTTGTAAGAGCTGGGCTTAATCATCCTGTATCTTACTTCATCAAGATGCTCTCAAAAGCTGAATGCAACTACAGCGTCACTGAGAAGGAATGCCTGGCTGTCTTGCTTTCTGTAAAGTATTATCGCCCCTTTTTGTATGGGACTTCATTCAAAGTGGTTACAGACCACGCATCCTTGAAGTGGTTGCAAAATATGAAGGACCCCACTGGATGGCTGGCTCGCTGGGCTCTGAAGCTCCAGCATTACGACATGCCTATTGAGCATCATGTGGGTTTTCACCATATGAACGTTGATGGTTTGACGCGGCTGCATGTCCTTCACTTAGACAATAGTGAAGCTGAGAGGTTACATGACCTCCTGATGACCCCTATTGCTTGGGTTGATGAAGATGAATCCTACAAAAGATGCTAGCTCAGCACTCTATCAATACCAAGGTAGAAAGTGTGGAAGTTATAAAAGAAAGTAAAAGTAAACTGGTTGCCCTATCCACAGCCGTCAGAGCGAGTACCTGTGATCCTGGAGTCTCATACTATCATGGGGCATGGCGGAGTATGAAAAACTCATGAATGAGTTAGAGAACGCTACTACTATTAGGGAATTATGGAGACCATAACTGAAGACCTGGATGTCTTTCTGACCTGTAAAAAGCAATCCAGCTGCAAGACCTGGTATCAGTATCAACCAACTACCCCCCAACAACCCTTCCACACCATAAGTTTGGACGTGGTAGGGCCTTTACCTCAGACCTTTGGTGGCAATCGTTATATCTGGTCAGAATTGCTCGTTTCACCAAATGGGTTAAAGCTGTTTCTCTCTCTGTTCAGACTGCCAAAGCCACTGCTACCTTTTTACATCAAAAATATCTTCATGCGGCATGGCTGCCCCCAAGTCCTCCTTTGTGACAATGTGAAAAACTTCACCTCCAGAGTGGTAAAGCTCCTCGCTACTTCCATAGGAACAAAGCAACTCTTCTCAGCCCCCTACAACCCATCCACAAATGGGCTGTAGAAAGATCAAATGGAACCTTGGTCTCTATACTCCACAGGTAGCCAATACAAGACACTCTCCACTGGTATCTCTACTTACCCAATGCCCTCATGGGCTACCAGATTAGCTACCATCACATCCTCATAATGTCCCTTTCCGTGTGTTGTATGGGCAGGAACCTGGGGTGCCGGCTTTATTATCCAAAGATAAATTCTCTGAGAGTACTGACCCTAAACAAGCCATGAAAAAGTTACCCCAGCACATCGTCCAATAACAATCAGAGGCTATGAATAACTTTTGCAAAGATTGTCACTAAAGAAGTCCAAGCAGCTAATGAGCTCCAGCCCCCTATTACTTCCTTCAAAGTATAATACTTGGTGCTGTATTACCACAATTGGCTCACCCCTAGGAGTGATAATCTTGGGATTATCTGGGAGGGACCTTTTGTAGTCATATATAAGCGAGGAGATGTATAATCCATCAAATCCCTTGATTCTGTAGTTACCATCAACCAGGTTCATGGCCAGTATTACGCCTTTTATTTACCCCCTACTACTCTTGAAGGTGGTAATGTCAGACAATTATAAGTTCGATATTGTGAGAAGAGCATTTCAAAGGTAATTAATGAAAATATTGGCCAAAAGTCTCTGGTCAATTCCTGGTGGAAACCCAATTATTGGGGTAACATTTTTATTAATATTTCTCAGGCAAATAGCATGAGTTTGGGCAGTCAGGTTGCACCAACCATGTGGCAGAATCAGGGGAGTCTGTTTGAGGTTCCTTCCTACCCCTCTTCCAGTTTACTTCACACACCTAGGTGGAGACCACCCATTTCTATAGGTTTAAAGGGGTTCTGCAAGGTGTGAAAATTATTTTCCCGTTCATTGATTGAGTTAAATATATTAATTTATTGCAAAAAAACTATTCCTACCCAGTATCAACCCTCCATCAGCCATTACATTAAAGCGAAGTGAGAATCAAGAGCTCAAATGGCAAAATCTCATATTTTATAATTTGGATGCACGTAGCTTTTATTGAATTTCTTGGCCCTCCACTTTGAGTCTCAGATTATTTAGATACTAGGCAGCGACATATTAATAGGATTCTTCTTTTACCTCATCGCTAAAACTAATAAAATCACTATCAAAAAACCCCTCTTTTAAAGTAACTACCTTTTCTAGTTTAATTTAATATAGAGTTTAAAGCCCCCTGAAATATTTATTCTATTAATAGAGAGAATTACTTCTCCTGCGGAAATATTTTCTGGATCCAGGTAAAAACGCACCAGCAAGCATAATAGCAGCCTAAATTCCAACAGTGCTATTTATTGTATGAGGAAACCAGCAAAGCTTCGCTTTGATTGAGGTTGATGCCATACACATCTGATTAACCATCTCTAATGGGGTTACCCAGTTAGCATAATTACCAGTTTTGAATCCAATGCAGCGCAGAATAATGCTTGAATTATGTCCAGTGGTGAGCTGAGGGTGGTTGCTTGCTCTCAGAAAGCTGTCACAAAGGAAGCCAAGTTGGACGCTTTAGCTCCATGGAAAACAGTCAGAGCAATTGAGTGGTTGCAGTACTGGCACCTTCAATGCTGACTATACCAGTGAGATCAAAAAGGTTAGGTCCCAGCCCGAATGGCTCACGCAAAAGGCTCCACAGCCACTGGAGAACATCATCTTCAATGGCTTCCAAGAGGGCCACACTCTGTTCGGGCGTCTGTCATAGATGCGGAGCCTGCAGGGGTGATTGAGAACACACCTGCAGCTTGGCGAGGGCGTCAAGCACCTGGTTAGTGAACTCAATGGATGAAGCATATGAACCTACCACCCTATGGTGGTTAGAACTGAAACGGGGTTTCAGGGCAGACTGATTAGTGAGAAACTCTCCCAACGCCATTTGAGAGCTGCCACAAACTTGACTACTGACCAATCAAACAGAAGGATACAAATCACTTTGAAAGTTCATTAAGTTAGATAGAAACCACTGGAGCACCCACCCCAAGGAGAAGGGCAGAAAGGCAGATACTAATGATTGGTCAATTATGTTATGAAAGCGGCAAGTGAGATATAGACTGGCCTTCCAGTCAGAGTGTGTGAGCACCCAAAAGGTAAGCTAGAATGCCAAAAGAACTTCTTCTTGAATAACTTGAAGGTGGGATGGAAGGCGAGAAAAGCATGAACAGCGACTTGAGATGGTGTTAAAAAGAAAAACTGGCACACAGCCAGGTTGTTGCTACTATGGAGCTTGTGGTTCAGGCGCAGAAAGCTCTTGTACTACAACCATTGGGCTGGGTTCCGCTGTAGGTTTGTTGGCTAGAGGGCAGGTGGCGAGATTGCAGAATCTTGACCAATAGGGTGGTAAAGCCTCCACAAAAGTGCAAATCCTGATGCCAAATAGCTTCAGTCAGCGGGTAGTGTCTAAGGATGTTTCAAGTATGGTATGCTCAGTCCATGACAGTAGGCAACAATGTTGTTATAATGGCCACGAGGGCCCAGTTATTGTGAAACTCAAAAAATATTTTCAGAACTAAGTTTTGCGGTGGCTATCAAAGGAAAAATTTCCAGCATGCAAATTTATTCAGAGAGTAGGTTTTATTGAAAAATAAGTAAAGAAATTAATTAATTAATTAATATCATACCTGTTGAGAATGATTGCTTAAATATCTGGTCACTTTATGGAACAAGATGGCATGCATGGGAATGGAGAAATCAATTTTTGAATGATAGTAGAAGAACGCAAGTGGAAATTGGTTGAACTGAAGTAGGCATGTCAGCAAAAGTCTGAGTCATTGTCATTTTGGCATCTGGTGCCCAAATAACGTTTTTATTAAAGTTGCGCCTTCCTGAGTGGTGGCGTCTCAATCAATGGGTGGTGGGGACTTCCCAAGACCATACCACATATAGACGTTCTTACTTGGATGAAAAAAGTTTTGGGACACCCAAACCAACTACCCCCAGTTTCCTCAGTTCATTTACAATTTTACGAATTTCAGCAGAACTGGGCCTCTCCATAAAAGGGAGGGTTCATTTTCCTTCAATGATCTGGAAGAACTTGAACCTGGTGTCTGGAAGGGACTCACTTTATTATTCCAACGTTGGTACCTTTCAACTGTGACTTCACTGCAAATCATCTTGATATGCTGCATAGATTTGCCAGTTGTCAGTACAGGAATGGGCGTGGGGACCTTCAGGGGGTAGGCTGTAAACCACCGCTCATCTAACATGGGTGAGATTTCCCTGTGTGACGAGGGGGACGGTCGCCATCTTTGTAATCTTCTTTGTGGGAAATGAAAACGTTTCCTAGTCCAAGTGCAGAGAGCGCTCCCCCAAACTTACACAGAGGTTCAGAAAAACTCAATATAGTAAACTCTTTCCAAAATATTAACTTTTCATAAGTTATCATTTAAAAAGGCCTTTAGGATAAAATTCCTGAAAAAAAGATATTTACGTTAGGATATAAGCTACATGGATGTAAAATTTTGGTATGATTGGACAATAAGCTTCCAATAGCTATGGCATATTGGGTAAGATGGCTGAAAGGAGTAATATAATAGTATTGTTGAGATCGCCTTGAAATAAGGCAATTGGGAAATACCAAGCTTCAGACAAATATTTATTGGATCACCTCCAAATAAGGTGATATAGCAATGTTGACGCATAACAAAGATTTAATAGATCGCCTAAAACTAAGGTGATAGTGATTTAAAGAATAGTGGACTCTGTCGGAGCCAATAATATGGTGGAACCAAATAGTCTAAGCAAAAAGGGGCTGTATTGACCAAAGTTGCTGATATATAAGTGAGATGAAAATATTGAAAGGGGAGGATTGTTAATAGGTAGGAAGTAGTGAGTGGAGCAGAAAGTATTTTCTATTTATAATATTAAAATAAAGGGTGTCGCTGAATTAAGTGCTTCATATTATATTTAATATTGTTATCATTTGTTTTGAGGGCTGGAAATCTCCAAATTGTCCATCCATTGCTCAGTGGGCTGAATCCTGCGCAAATATACCAACTTATCTCAACAATATTGCCTAAATTATAACAGTGGCGCTCACTACAGGGAGTCTGTTATAATTTTGGCAAGATCGTTGAGATATGCCAAAGGGTTTTTATGCAGGGTCAAGATTACTGAGCAATAGAATGGATGATATGGAGATCGTCAGTCCTCAACACACACATAAAATAAATAGAAATATAATAAATGGGATATACTGCTCATGAGACACTTCTTTAGTAACTTTTAATAATTTTAGTGGATACTCTCTGCTCTGAGATCTCTTTCTTACTAACAACCTCCCCCTTTCAATCTTCTCCTCTCACTGATATCTCAGTGACCTCAGTCAATACAACCCTTTTGCTTAAACTATTCATTCCGCCATCTTCTCATTGGTTACAGCAGAGGTCATCATTTTTTAAATTCATGATTACCCTAATTTGAGGTGATCCACTCACTATTCGTCATATGGTGACATTTCATTATTCATCATTTATTGACAGTATATTATTTCCTGAATCAAAGGCAATTCAATACTACTTTTCAACCCTATATCGCCTCATCCTAAGGCGCTTAAATAATCATAATATATCAGGCTTGATGGATTCTACCCATTTCGCTGTAACAACTTAGGGCTTATCATCCAGTCCTATCAGAATCGTGACATTACCCCCCTCCTTTGCTGGATGATAAGTCTCCAATTGTTTATATATAAAACTTCACGTGCGCTTGGCTGATGATCTGGCTGCTAACGGGGTTCTTGATTGTGTAGGCGTTGATGCCTGTCTTCTCATTTATCTTGAATGGACAAATCCAGATGTTGTCCAACTTGTGCTTCTGCCCAAACCCATATTGGTCATGGAATATAATCATGTCCCCATCTTTAAACTGAGCTAACCTGCTACACTGTACCTGATTGACAGCCCAATTCTTTAGCTTATTGGACAAGCTGAAAGAGTATGCTTCAGTTTGCAGCTTAATCAGCATATTCATTAGTTTGGTCAAGTAGCGTTGAGGATCCATTCCGCTGGTATCTTCCACGCAGGTATAAAGCAGTGCAGGTAAAGCTGGGTGCTGCACATATAATAACTGGAAGGGACTCTTCCCCATTGCTGAGTGATAACTGATGTTGTAAGCGGAGACAGCAGTGGAAAGGAGGGTACTCCAATATGAGGGTCTATCCATTACCAGCTTCCAGATATATTCACCAGGGATCCGTTGACCCATTTGACCATACCATTGGATTCTGGGTGATAAGGGGTAATCAGAACTCCGAGGATGGCCATAAGTTTGTTGAGCTTGGGTAAAATATGGGAGGTGAAGTTGGTCCCATTATCAGTAAAGATGAACTGTGGGCAACTGTGTTGCTGAGAATACACTTAATCACAAACCTGGCCACAGTGACCGCCCCAAAAATTACTTATTGCATGTTGCAATTTTGATATAAATGGATGATAATTGTGGGATAGCCGGTAGGATCATCTGAACATAGTATCAGTTACATTATTCGAGTGCCTCAAGATGAGGTGATATTGGTATATAATGGGTCTTTATTGGATGTAATGAATTTATTGGATCGCTCTATATAAGGCAATAAGGTGATAAGGTGATGTTGACATTTGACAAATACAAAGTAAATCGCCTACAAATAGGGCGACAAAGGATTAAGAATAAAAGGCCAAATTTGAGGAGAATTGGTGAATAGAATAACCCAAGTAATGAGAAATAGTATCGCCTGAAGCTAATATATATAATAAAAATGGGTGATTGAGAGAAGGTAAGTTGTTGATATCAAAGAAGAAATGGACAGCAAAAGGTAGCTGTATTTATAAAAAATAAATAAATGAATCAGTTGAGGCAATTACTCCTATTTTAAGTACATTTTTCAAATGTGTCTGAAGGACTGATGATCCCCACATTGTCCGTCCATTGCTTAGTGGGATTGACCTGTGCAAATAACCTGACAGATCCTAGCAATACCATTTAAAACTTACAACAATGGTGCTCACTATAGGGGGCCCATTGATCAACCACCTAACAATTTGGAACTCCAGTCGCCAGCCATGCCTTACCCAAGCTCTGTCATTGGGGAGTCTTCCCAAAACACCGCATCAGCTGGATATGAGGAACTCAAAGTCACCTTGGACGCAGTACTCAAAAACCAGGATGAACTCCTTCAAGAATGCAACACGGTCATGCACCAACTTGATAGTACATTTAGTCAAATGCGAATCTTGGGACTACAAAACAAAGAACTTGCCAAACGATTGAATAATACCACTCAGCAGCTTCAATATGCTGAACAAAGATTAACCACTCCTTCTCAGTCGTCTTGCTGGGACAATGATGACTATCATGAAGAGGCATCATACATAGGAGAAAACAGCGCTGGTCAAAGCTACTACACCCAAGATGATAGCACTAGATATTCATATGAATTAGAACAACACTTACCTCAAGTAATGGTGGTACCACCTATGACTGAAGGTCATGCTACCCCTGAAGCGACAAATATCCCAACTTCCACTAATCCCACTCCTCATCAAGAATCCACTTTTGGGTCTTGTTCCATTCCTCAGTATGGGCCAAAATTCGCGAATGAGAGGAGGAAGTTAATATCAAAAAGATATTCCCGTTTGACCACAATGGAAACATCCATGGGTTCTTTAAACGATTTGAGTTTGTAGCGGAAGGAGCCTCCAATAAATGGAAGGCTAAGTTGTTAATATCTGCCCTGGATGTAGGAAGCGCCAATCAGGACACCTGTTACCTCCCAAGTAGTTCTGTCACCTATAAGGATGTAAAGGACACCATACTCCACTTATTTGGGGGAAACTCAAAAATGTCACAGTGGAAAGCGGAATTCTTAACAATCAGATTCCATCAAAATGAGACTCTCATAGAGTTTACTGATCGATTCACAACAAAAGCCCATGTACTGATTATAGCTGTGTACTTAGCGGAAGCTTATTTGTGCATTGCCATGTCCGCTGTGGTGAAGCCATATTGCAAACTTTTCTAATGTTATTTCGCCGCTTCTGGATGATGACGTACCTCTGCTTAAGATTGTACAGTTTTTACGTCAGGTATCCCCTAACTTTTTGCCGCCAGATTTGGATTGTAAGACTACCGCTGCCATGGCACCCTCTTATTCTGGGAAATACTATCATCTGCCTCCAGCTCTGATTAGTAATCCTCAGCCTTACTATAACTCTGTGCCTCATCCTTGGCCAAATTACAATCAACCATTTGATCAGAATCAATGGGCTGGCCATGACAACTGCCAGCAACCTAGTTATCAACTTAGATATAATTATGCTGACCATCAACAATCAGCTTATTGACCTGGGACTGGGTATACAGAACAACCCCAACCTTTCCAGTCTGAAACCGCTTATGATAACCCCTGGACGTGGTTCATATGGGGTTAACTTCTACGAATGTGGTCGCCCTGGTCACTTGGCAAAATTCTGCTATAATCGCCGTTTGAATTATGTACAACAAGACCAATACTGCCACAGAAAAGATGGAGCGGAGTAAAGATGGGACCCTCTACCTCCGCAATATTACTCAAAACGTCCCTGAATTAATAGTAGTATACCCTGCGAAAGTTCCTCAGTACAATGACGGAATTTTATACCAGCAGCTGGTTGGAGGAGTTAACGTTTTAACCTAAGCTCAAGCTAAGGTGGCGGCAGAAGAAGAGCCCCTCAAACAACCAAAGCCCTATGCCTGTCAAGTGCTTGATCAAGCTTCCTTGGACCAACTTGATTCTGCCGCGTATGCACCAACTCTGAACGGAGTGAACGTTGCCTTTCTGGTAGATGCCATTGTCAGAGAATACCCCCAAGTCAGAGAGGGGATTATGAATTTCCTTGTGAAAGAGATCCCATAAATGTTCAAGTTAAACAGTCAATATTATTCTTATTCTGAGTGTACATACTGTGATATTTTTGTAGTGAAAAATAGAGTTCGCGCTATAATAGATACTGGTGCTCCAGTCAACATAGTTTCCACTAACTTAATGCAAAAATTGACATTAAACCCTGATGTGGACCATCGAATGGTGTATGGAACTGCTGGAGCTGTAAGCACTGCCTCTGAGGGAGCTTATAGTGCGCTACCTCTGCGCTTTGGGTCCATTGTCATTGTGGCTCTGGCAATTGTGTTACTGAATGAAAACTATGACCTTTTAATTGGGACCACTTTCCTGCATCATTTTGGGACTGTCATTGATATGACAGAGGAGACCCTCGCCATTCTGGGTCAGCAGATCCCAATTTATTTTACTAATAGTGGAGTACCAAAGGATCCGATGCATATGAGCCATATCAACCTTGCCTATAGTGATGGGGTATGGCCTGTTTGCTACCATCAACTAAAGCGCAAAACTTGGGCCCTCCCCAGAAGATCTATGAATATCAAGGGATACCTCTTTGAGAGGCAGGGCCCATATCTATCCCTTCTGGCCGTCAAGTCTTAGTGAACACTGAGTTAGAGGTGGAAATGCCGAGTTGGTTATATGGGGAAGTTATTGGGCTCTATCATCAAACATGGTTTGAGCTGCATGTGGCTCCAGGAATTATACTTCCAGGACATAGGGAGATAAAGGTTTTGTTAGCAAACCTGCAGAGCAAACCAATGCAAATCCACCGCCACCAAACTGTAGCATATCTACATCTGATTCCCATAGATGAGGTCCATCAGGTTCACGATTTTGGTTCATTGGATGAATTTGGGTTACTGCTTGAAACATCAGCTGATGTATTAACAGTGGTACCATAAAGTAATTTAACGGGATTATTGGAGGAACAAAAAGACTAAGCAATAGCTTTATTTCAGAAATACAAGGGGATTTTCACTGTCAACAATCATGATTTAAGGCATGCTTGGGGGTGGTTCATCTATTGGACACCAGCAATCATCCTCCAATAAGGTCTCAGCCGATCCACCATTCTTGGGCAGCGGAAGATGTGGTTACTGAGGAAATTGACAAGTTATTACAACAAGGGATGCTTGAACCATCCAAGAGCCCGTGGGCTTCGCCTGTTCTAATTGTAAAAAAGAAGGATGGCTCCAACCATGTTGTAATAGACTACTAGAAGCTCAACAGTATTACAAAAAAGGATTTGTATCCCTTGCCCAGAATCGATGATGCTCTGGACTGATTAGGGGTGCCCGCTACTTTTCTGTGATGGACTTAATATCAGGCTACTGGCAAATTGAGTTACCCGTTGGCGGAACAGGAAAAATGCGCTGTGATCACCTCTAAAGGCCTTTTTCAACCAACACGGATGCCTCAAGAACTGTGCAATGCCCCAGCTACGTTTCAGCATGCCATGGACACTATTCTTGGAGACCTGAAACTGTCATGCGTCCTAGTATACCTCAATGATATTAAGTTTTCTCTCGAACTTTTTGGAGCACCTCAACCACCTTGAAGCAGTATTCCACCAGTGGGCTGAGGCGAACATTAAAATTAAACCTCAAAAGTTTAACTTTTTCAAAGATCAGCTGGACTACCTGGGGGTTTGTGGTAGACTCAACTGGGCTGCAGCCACAACTGGCTAAGGTGGAGGCCATCAGCTGAATGACTACTCCCAATAGTAAACGCGACATACAGGTGTTTATGGGAATGGTCATTTACTACCGCCACTTTATTCCTAATTTTAGCTGTATTGGGGGCCCGCTATTATAGTTGTTAAAGAAAGACACTATGTTCAAATGGATGAAATGTCATCAATCTGCTTTCGATGCACTCCATATGGCATTGAGCAGCACACCGGTGTTGCAATATCCAAACTTTTAACTGGGAGTTTATCATTCATATGGATGTGTCCCTTTCTGCTGTTGGGGCAGTACTTTCTCAGAAAGATGATGAGGGAGAAGAACATCCTGTTACATTATGTAGTCATGGTCTGAACTGTCATGAGCGTAATTATACTGTGACTGAGCGAGAGTGCTTAGCAGTAATCTATGCATATACCAATTCAGAGTCTATCTGCATGTGGTAAAGTTTAAAGTCATAACAGATCACGCTTCATTACGCTGGTTGCAGAACCTCAAAGAACCAGAAGGACGGTTGGCTCAATGGGCTCTTAAGTTACAGGCTTACAATTTTGAGATTCTCCATCAGCTGGGAGCAAAGCATCAGAATGCAGACTGTTTATCTTGATACTGACTATTGCAGTGACAGTGGACCTCAGCGACGTGATGTATAATAAGACGCTCAGCGGAAAATATGATGACAAACTGCCCCAAGTAATCAAAGTGTTAAATGATATGTACACAAATACCTTCCAATGGAAAGAAGAACTGTACAAACGAATTGGTGATTCTACGGTGAATTTCCCGCTACTCAGCACAGGAGGGGATCATTATGAGCGCTCACAGAGCAGTCAGGCATGGTGGAGTGCATAAGACTATGGAGTTATGCCCACGATATTATTGGGAAAGTATGAGTTTTGATGTGCTTGAAACTATTTCCTGTTGCCATCAGTGCCAAGTGGAGAAGCCATTCCGCTGTATGACGTCATATTGGTTAGTGAAACCACATCTCGCTTGGCACACAGTCTCCCTCGATGTCGTCAGCCCCTTACCAACAGGAGCTAACCATTGTAAGTACATTCTAGTGGCTATCGACCACTTGACCCAGTGGGTTAAAGCAAGGGCAATATGAGACTTGGGGGCAGTTATGGTGGCTAGATTTGTGTTGGAATGCATTATTCAGCGGCACAACTGCCCTCAGTTTATTCTCACTGATAATGGCACCAACTTCACCTCGCACATCCTCCCCAAACTGAATGAGCTTATGAGAATCCATGGGGTTCTGATGACCCCATACCACCCCCGAGTCCAATGGAATGGTCAAACGGGTGAATGGAACTCTGGTGAACATACTACATAAATTAGTAATAAATCGCCCTTCTGACTTGAGCTCTCTCCTTTCCAATGCTGTGTTCACTTATAACATTAGTTACCATTCCACCACGGAAAAGACCCCTTCCAATTACTATACAGCTGACACCCAGCTCTTCCAGCGTTGCTTTATGCATGTGTAGAAGATAGTGGCGGACTAGAACCCCACCAATATTTTACTAGCCTCATGAACATTCTGATCAAACTATAAACTGAAGCATATTTCTTCAGCTTGGCTAAGAAGATTAGGAATCAGGCTACTGATCAGGAACATTGCAGGGGTTGGCGCCATTCAAGGAAGGCTATATGGTTCTCTTTCACAATCAGCATGGATTTGGGTGGAAGCACTAGCTGGTTAGTATTTGGGTCGGTCCATTTGAAGTAGAGAAAACTGGAGTCGACGTGTATACTATCAAGGAGCCTACAAGTGGTCAGGTCATTAACTTAGTACACGTGAAGTTCCTCTGACCTTACAAACAATAGTATCTTATCATCCAGTCAAGGAGGGGTAATGTCACGATTTTGATATGACTGGATGATAATTGTGGTATAGCTGGCGGGATCCACAAAAATAGTATCAGTTACAATTATTTAAGTGCCTCAAGATGAGGCAATCTTGGGATATAATGGGTCTTTATTGGATGTAATGAGTTTATTGGTTCGCCCCTATATAAGGCAATAAGGTTATGTTGACATTTGACTAATATGAAGTTAAATCGCCTACAAATAGGGCGACAGAGGATTAAGAATAACAAGCCAAATTCGAGGAGGATCGGCGGAATAGAATAACCCAAGCAATGAGAAATAGTATCGCCTGAAGCTGACATAAATAAGTGAAATGGGTGATTGAGAGAAGGTAAGTTGTTAATAGCAAAGAAGAAATGGGACAGCAAAAGATAGCTGTATTTATAAAAAAATAAATAAAAGAATCAGTTGGGGTAATTGCTCCTATTTTAAGTATATTTTCAAGTGTGTCTGAAGGACTAATGATCCCCACATTGTCCATATGTTGCTCAGTGGGTTTAACCTATACAAATAACCTGATGGATCCTAGCGATACCATTAAAGATTATAACATTGCCCATGCCTCAAACCACCTGGTAAAGCAGTCAATCATCACCAGAATATACTTGGACTGGTTTTCTCCAGTTGACAGAGGCCTCACAACGTCAATAGAAACCATATGCCAAGCAAAGTGAGGTTTCACTAACTGGTATGAAGTCTTATGGAGGAATGGCTTCTCCATCTGGCACTGGTGGCAGCAGAATATCTTTTTGAGCACGTCAAATTGCATGCTTTCACAGTATTACCATTATCGCAACATTTCCAGTATCTTGCGTACTCCACCATATCTGACAGCTCAGTGTGCATTCATAATAATACTTGAGTATGTGGAAGGTCTTGGGATATTTTGGTAGTGTCCCCTATCCGCTTGTATAATTTTCCATTCTTCTGGTTCATATTGGACCTTAATCCATCTAATACTTTGATGACTTAAGGCGGTTCTTCGTCGTACTTTCTGCTGTGCATCTTATCAAACATTATGTTGCTCAGATCAGTTGAAATCACAATCATGGGCAATCCTGACAAGCAATCTGCATTATGGTGTATGGCTCCAGGACAGTGAAGGATTTAGAAATTGTAAGCCTGAAGTTTGAGAGCTCATCAAGCTAGCCGTTCTTCAGGCTTTTTGAGATTCTACAACCAGTGTAATGAAGCATGATCCGTTATGACTTTGAACTTCACTCCTGCAAGTATACTCTAAATTGCTTATATGCATATATCACTACTAAGCACTCTCGCTCAGTCACAGTATAATTACGCTCATGGCAGTTCAGTCTCTGACTGCAGTATGCAACAAGGTGTTCCTCACCCTCATCATCTTTTTTGGATAGAACCGCCCCAATGGCGGAAAGGAGGCATCTGTCTGGACGATAACTCTTCATCAAATTGGGATAGCGTAACACTGGAACATTTCTCAACGCCATCTAAAGAGTATCAAAAGAGTATTGTCGACATTCCATCCATTTAAATGCAGCATCCTTATTTAATAGCTTAAACAGTAGACCTCCAATACAATTAAAGTTGGGTATAAAGTGGTAGTAGTAGCTGACAGTCCCTAAAAATACTTGTATAATGCACTTACTATTTGGTGTTGTCATATAATTTCTAGTCTCCACCTTGGCAGATTGGGGACACAGCTCTGTCGCATCTACCACATGCCCAAAGTACTCCAGCTGGTCCTTGAAAAAACGGCATTTCTGGGGCTTGATCTTGATGTTGGCCTCAGCCAACCGGTAGAATACCTCCTCCAGATGGGTAAGGTGCAAAAAAACGTGTGGGAGAATAATTTGATATCTTCAAGGTATATGAGAATGCATGATAGCTTCAAGTTGCCAAGAATAGTGTTCATTTCCCGTTGGAATGTAGCTGGTGGCATTACACAGCCCTTGTGGCATACAGGTCAGTTGAAAAAGCCCTTTAGACGTGATAATAGCGCATTTCTCTTGTTCTGCCGTTGGTAACTCAATCTGCCAATAGCCAGATATCAAATCCTTCGCTGAGAAGTAGCAAGCTCCTCCCAACCAATCCAAGCATCTTTAATTTGCGGAAAGGGGTATGAGTCCTTTTTCATAATGCTGTTGAGCTTGTGGTAGTCTATCACTACCCAGTTGGTGCCATCCTTCTTTTTTACAATAAGGATGGGCGAAGACCACAGGCTCTGTGAAGGTTTGAGCATCCCTTGCTCCAGTAGTTTTCAATCTCCGCTGTCACAACTTCCTCGGCTGCCCTCAGTTTTCAGATCAATCATGACTTGATAGGAGGATGATCCCCAATGTCCAGTCAATGGACCACCCCCAGTGCACATCCTAAATCGTGGTCAACAACAGCGAAAATCTTTTTATATTTCTGAAATAAAGATAATTCTCAATCCTTCTGTGCTTCTGATAACCCCATTAATTCATTGCGCAGTACCACAGTCATTACGCCAGTATGTGGTTCAACAGGTAGACAAACTTTGTCCAGCAACCCAAACTCATGAACCTGAAGGCCTCCTCAACAGGGGTCAAGTGTAAATATGCCACAATATGATGTCAGCAGATCTGTAGTGGTTCATGTTGCAAGTTCACTAGTAAAGCCTTAATCTTCTCATGTCCTGAGAGTATAATTCCTGAAGCCACATGAGGATCAAGCTGAAATTGCCGATAGGATCCAATGACCTCCACATAGAGCCCAGCTGGTACTTCCACCATTAAATTAGTGTTTATGATGACTTAGTGACCAGAGGGGATAGATATAGGTCCAGAAGCTCGTAAAAGCCCCTAATATTCATATATCTGCTGGGGAAGGGGCCAGGTCTTCTTTTTACTTGATGATAGTGCACCAGAATCACCCCATCACTTTGGGCAAGGTTGGTATGCCCTATGCTCACTGAGTCCTTCAGCTCTCCTCTGGAGGTAAAGTAAATGGGATCCATTGTCCCAAAAGTTCAAACGTCTCATATGTTATATCAACGACAGCACCATTATGTCGCATAAAAGCAGTTCCAATTAACATGTTGTAATTATCATTTGGCAATACTATCACTGGGGCTACGATGTCCATCAACCCAAATCGCAAAGGTAGCACACTGTATGCTCCTCAGAGACCGTTCTATCTGCTCTAGCGGTCCCATATACCACCCAGTGTTTCACAACAGGTTTTTAATGTCAACATAGCTACCAACTTAGTGGAAACTATGTTAACTGAAGCACCTGCGTCTATTATCGTGAGGACTCAGGTTTTGGCTACAATAATGTCACAGTACGTACATTCTAAATATGATGAATCTGAACGGTTTAACGCATGACCACTTAAAGACTCTTTGTTCCCAAGGAAGCTCACAGTTCCCTCACTGACTTTAGGGTATTTTTTGGCAATAGTGTTTACTGGGAGGGCAACACTTATTCCTTGCAAGGACGGTGCATCTGCGGATGGATCCAACTTGTCAGGAAAAGTTTGTTGAACATTTGACAAGCATATGACTCATGCTGCATCAGAGATCCTCCTACCAATGCAGCTTTGGGGTGCACTCGCTGCTATATTCACTCCTCCAAGTGTCTTCTGGTACAAGACTGTGTCGTCATATAAAGGGACTTCCACTGAACAGTCATTAATAGGTTCAGATGGGACGTTTGGGGTTAGGATAGCGGACGTAGGAGTCCCATCTTTTATGCTCTGAATTTTCCCTGGTAGCATTAATCCTACTGTACATATTGGACCTATCAATTGGGGCAACCTCATGCCAGGTGCCTAGGGCGACCACACTCAAAACAAAATTTAACCCATAAGGCCTGCATCCTTACATATTGTAAGTTAGTCCATCTGGACAGTTTAACTTAAGGTGATTGGAATAAACAGGACCAGGTTAATAGAATGACTGCTTATGGTCAACGTAATTAGGCACAGGGTGGTAGTTCTGCCATTGACTATAAGCAGGTATGGGGTGGACGTTTAACTGTGGGGGTAATTTGGAAAATCTGAACTGGACAGGTGAATTTCCCCAAATAAGATGGTTCAGAGATAATAGCAGACGGATTCAGCTCTGTATTGGGTTGAGGAAAGTTATGGATAAATGGCGCAAAAACTGAACAATTTTGAGCAAAGTTACATCATCATCCAACATTGGGGTCATGACTTTGTAAAGCTTGTGGTATAGGTTCATGGCGGAGGTCATCGCATTATACACGTCAGAATCAGATAAAATCCCTGCCCCAATTAATATGTGAGCATCCGCCATAAACTGATCAGCAAACGCAGTGAGAGTCTCATTATGCTAAAACCTGATGGTCAAGGACTCAGCCTTCCGCTGTGACATCTTTACAGATCCTCCAAACAACCAAAACACAGTATCCTTTACCTCTTAGTATGGAAACTGAACTGTTTGTATGGTAGCAGGTGACTTGATCAACACTTCCAACATCAAGGCGGATACTAACAGTTTTGCTTTATGCCAATCTGTAGCTCCTTATGTCACAAACTCAAATCGCTTAAAAAAATATGAATATTCCATCATGATCAAATGGAGGCAGCTTATCATTACAAACATCCTGCAACAGCACTTCCTGCCTTTTAGCACAGCGTCTGTTGGGATTTTTTCCCAATTCCCACCCTGCTAGATTACCAGGAATCGCTAGGGATAATTCCCTAATGCGAGGTGAATTGGAAATTGGTGGACCCTAATTTCAGAGTAACTAATTTTGGGGGATTTTTGGGATATTTGCCTGGTCATATCCATCAGGGATTGATCCAGATGAATGCTTAAGATCTTGTCGGGTGAAGTTGCTGACAAAATAGGGGCATCTAATAGTAATTAACTATCAGGTGTACCAATTGGGTTTGATCATGTTTCACCACTGACTAATTGCAAATGTAAGTAGTAAGTTGCTAGTGAGTGATGCCGCCTGCAACTAGTGAATCAATCAGTTGGTTTGTGGCCTGCCTTGATGGGTAACAAGTCCCATTACCTAAGCAGGTTGCTAGCCAAATATGGTTGGTTTTTCTTAGATCGAGAGGAAAACGTTAGGGACACGTTTTTGACTCTTTCCATTCAGGTCTCAAGGATGTCCAACGACGGAATCCTAGCCAGGATGGGGATGACCATCGCTGCCAAGATGAGGATGGGTGATTCAACAGCAACGGCCTCCGTTTCATTGAAGAGGTGTCAACTGAGGCTTAGATGACTGAATCTATACAATAAATTTCCTAGAATTCACTTGTAATAGAAAACACAAGTAAACCCAGAGTGTAGAACAGAGTTATATAGTTCTTTAGCTTTCATCCAGGATATAGTTTAAGTAGTAAACTTTATCTGCTTTCAATTGTTCTATTCTTCTCAAGGATATTATTGCTGTGTGCCATAACTGGGAGACTCTTTAAAGAAAATAGTAAAGATCTGAGCGGGGATCTAGAGAAGAAGGAGAAACAATCAGGGATTGATGCCAACTGTGTGTTGAACTAGAAATAATGTCACCAGGGAATCTCAGAGAAGATCAGGGTGGACATTACGAGGGAACAAATACCTATATCAATACATCTCAAGTATTTTGAGCGGGAATACTGGCCAAGTGTTGGGCCAAGATCTAAAAATTCCATAGAACTATGGATATTAGTCATCGTACTATTATCAACTGATAATATCAAATACTATACAATGTGGACAAATTGCACTAGAACTGAACCTGTGCAAGTAAAAAGTTTATAGGGTTTATTGGCCAATAATAACAAGAAACAATAAATTTTTACAGCATCCAAGGCGAGTTTGAGTTTCCACATATTCAACTGGTGCAATATGTCATGCAGATCACCTTTTAAGGCAAGCCTGATGTGACATGACTGGCAACTTTAAAATTTTTATCTTTTTTTTATGATTGATCAATGGGCCCCCTGTAGTGAGCACCATTGTTATAATTTCAGCGGATCATTGAGATATGCCAAGGGTTTTTGCACAAGGTTGAGCCCACTGAGCAATAGAATGGATGATATGGAGATTGTCAGTCCTCAACACACATGTTAAATAAAGATAATATAATATATGGGAGATATTGCTCTAAAGACACTTCTTTACAACCTTTAATATTTTCAGCAGACGCCACTGCTCCATGTTCTCTTTCTTACTAACAACCTCCCCCTTTTAATCTTCTCCTCTAACTGATATCTCAATGACCTCAGTTGATACTAACCCTTTTGCTTAGACTATTCATTCCGCCATATTCTCATTAGTTCCAGTAGAGGTCATCATTTATTAAATTCACAATCGCCCTAATTTGAGGCTATCCACTCACCATTTGTCATATCCAACATCTCATTATTCGTCAGATGTTGACATCACCCTATTGCCCAATTCGGAGGCAATCCAATATACTTTTCCCATCCAATATCGCCCTATCCTAAGGCACTCAAATAATCATAACTCATATCAGGCTCGGCAGATTCTACCCATTCTGCCATAATGACTTATGGATTACCATCCAGTCATATCAGAATCATAACAGAACCTATTGAACAACCATAAAAATAAAAATTCTCCAGTTGCCAGCCATGTCGTTACAGACCTGCACAGATGGGGAATCCTCACAGCATGCCACACCAGCCAAATATGCCAAAATCAAACTTTTTTGAATGCAGTGCTCAAGAATCAGGATGAGCTCCTTCAGGAGTGGAATGACATAATAAACCAGCTTTACAACACGTTCAGTCAAATCAGATGCTTGGACAACAAAACAGGCAACTTGATAATTACCTGGATGACACCATTGAATGACTATATTATGCAGAGTGGAAGTTAGATGGTATTTCAGCCCCCTCATTGGGAAGTGGATGAGCGACAAGGGCTGCCTGAGGAGAATTGTATTATAAAGAATATGACACAGGTATGAGCTACTACGCCCAGAAGGACAGTTCTGGAGATGATTATGTATTGGAGAGCCAATTCCCCCAAGAGATGGCTGTACTGCCCACTGAAGAGGCTTACTCCACCCCTAGAGCTATGGATAAGCCATGCGCCGCTGAGCCTACTGGACCAGCTCCTCATCGAGATACTGATTATGAGTCTCAACCCATTCCTCAGTACACTCCAAAGGTTTGCAGTTATGAGCTGGAGGAGGAGGTTTGTATTGATAAGCTGCCTCCATTTGATTTTGATTAATATAGCAGCTACTTTAAATGCTTTGGGTTTCTGGAAGAAGGAGCCTCAGATCAGCATAAAGCTAAATTGTTAATATCCGCCTTGGATGTTGGGTAGTTCCAACTAAGTCATCTGCTATCTTTCAAGCAGTTTCATTACATATTAAGAAGTGAAGAATACTGTGCTGCAGTTGTTCAGAGGTACCTCACAGATGTCGCAGTGGAAGCCTAAGTTCTTGATCATTGGGTTCCAGCATAATGGGACCCTCAATGCGTTTGCTGACCAATTTATGGTGGAAGCCCATGTGTTAACAGGGGTAGGAACTTTATTTGAATCTGATGTGTGCACTTCAATGACCTCCGCAGTGAAGCCATACCATGAGCTTTATAATGTCATGACTCCAATTTTTGAAATGGCATACCCCTGCTCAAAATTGTTCATTTTTTTGTGCCGTCTATCCGCTACCTTTCCTCCACCCAGTACAGAGTGGAGACATACCTCCACCATTTCTGGACCTTCTTATTCAAGTATTTCATCAGTTCTGTTTAGATTTCGCCTGTAACCCCAGGCCTTATTATAATTATGCGCCTCATCCTCAGCCAAGTTATCCCCAGAATTTTAACTTATGATCAGACTACTTATGATAATTGCCAGCAGCCCAGCTTCTACCTGGACCTATTTACGCTAACCATCAGCGATCAACCTTTTGACCTGGCCATGGGTATGCCAATTGCCAACAATCCAATTATCAGCCTGGCCCATCTTATGAGAACCAAGGACTTGGACCCTATGGGATAAATTATTTTGAATGCGGTTGCCTTGGCCACCTTGCCCAAAGTTGCCCTAACTGTCAGGTTCACTACATATAACAGGATTAATACTACTAGGGAAAAGATGGAGCGGAGTATAGATGGGACTCTCTACCTCCACTATCCCTACCCAAACGTCCCATCTGAACCTATCATAGTATATTCAGCGGAAGTCCCTCAGTATGATGACGAGTTTTTATACCAGCACCCAGTTGGAGGGGTAAACGTACTGACATGGGTGCAAGCCAAGGCCACGGCAAAAGAAGGACCTCAAGAGCAACCAAAGCTGTACGCCTGTCATGTTTGACCAAGCATCTTCAGATGAGCTGGACTCAGCCTCAGATGCACCTTCCCTGAAAGGTGTAAACGTCACCCTCCCAGTAGATACTATTGCTAAAGAATACCCTAAAGTCAGAAGGGGGATTATGTGCTTCCTTCTGAAAGAGAACCCTTAGTGTCCACGTATTAAACAGTCAAAATCCTTCTTATTCTTAGTGTACATACTGTGACATTTTATTTAACTGATACAAGATGACCAGGGGATGGACAATACCGAAACTTGAAGAACTAAACTAAAAAAACGGATTAACAGACCTGTCCAAACAAAGTGCTTAACCGCCCAAAAAGAGCAGGTTAACTACAACTGACTGAGAATACAACCAACCAGGTGGGACAGCGACGAGTCGCTCATCCAACCATGGCAGAAGTGGAAGGGGGATTGGGTGGCTTATACTTGGAATCAGATTCTATATCAAAGCAAGTGTGCGGGCCAAGGTGGAGAGCAATGGTGTGGGGAGATCAGCAACATGGGGAGCGAGTTGGCTGATGGCTGGCTGGTATTTAAGCATATTTATATCAAAAATTGACCCTAGGTATTTGGAAAGGAAGTCTTCCACATTAAGACAAATGGAAGGAAGCTTGGATAATAAAGCTGTGGTAGCGCAGGTGGTTTTTGTCTTGGCCTATGAAGCGGTAGCAACTTTCTTGATGGCGGCATTTGCATATTTGTGGAGGTTTAGATGTTACCTCTGCCCTGCAAGGGTAAGGTCGGAGCAATTTTGGTACAAAGGATACCCTTGGCAAGTATCACTACTGATGAATCAGTCATCTCACGGATGTTGGTGTTATCTGGATTTTCAGCTGCAGCAACAGAAAGCTGGTGTTCAGAGCGGAACGCAGAGGCGTTTGGTAGGGGGGCTTAAAAAATTCAAGGGATCTGAATGAGGTGCTGTACCTGTATAAATTCTTTGATTAGGGCATTCGATTCTTTGGTTACAATGCCCTTTTCATCAGTTTCATCCAATGAAGTCCATGGATTCAAGTCATATTGGAAATTGGGGTTGGTGAAATTAAGGGCTGTGGCTGTCAATTGAGGAATAATGTGTGATCAAACCATTATCCAAGCTGTCTCCTGATTGGTCAAAGCGCATGTGGAACTGGACTAATGAGAGGCCTGATTGGTAGCTGCGGGCGCTTCATTGGCTTCAGTTTTGGGGTAGGGGAAAGGTTTGTACCCCATACCAGAAAGGCAGTGGGGTATGTGTCATATTGGGGGCCATATGGGGGCAACACAGGTCCAGCAGATGCAGCCAGATAAGGGCATTTATGTTATAAGTGACCCAACTCAAAGAAAAGCAGATAGTCTGCACGCCCTTGACACAGCCCAGATTGGGTGGTCAGGGGCAGAGGGAATGACAGTTCAGGGGGGAATCAACAAAGCAAACTTTTTAAAATTTGGGCTAATCATGGCGAATGCCCAAGGCCCAGAAAGATGAGCAGCCCCATTGGGGACCACAAACTGAAGCATGGGGTTGGAGCCATATGTGGCCAAGCCTTCCATCAGCTCCTTATGGAGGACCACATGGGGAAGGTGAGTGGGCAACCCCATAAACTGAACCACCATAGTGGTGTTGGTGGGGAGATGGGTGCATGCTGTGGGGACAGGGGTGCCATGGAAAACCAGGGGAACGGTGGCTGCAGTGGCGGCGTCAGCTTTGCAGGTGAAGCTGAGATCAAAATACCACTTATAGTGGCAAAAATTGATATATCCGGCTGGCAGCATCACTGCCTAGGCTATGTCAATAATGGCTTTTTTGTTATATGGGAATAATTCCCATATTTGACCTAAAGGCTGAAATGCAGCTGGGATTAGGGGAGAATGAGTGGGCTGTGAGGCACTGCCTGGGCACATGCCAGGTGGATGGCGGGATCCTTGGGTAGAATGAACCAGCCTGATGTGTTATTGGGACTGGATGAGCCAGTCTGAACGTGTTTTCCCGCCTGATGGAAAATTCTGGGTGGGGTTTCACCGCTGCCCCGCATGGGAGCAGCTGATGGAGAATCCAAGGTCATCAGGGAGAAAATGGGGAAGTTAGCATAGTCTAGTTGGGCTCTTTTTACTTCCTTTATTAAAATTGCTTATACGTTACTCTGAGCTTAAAGAAAAAAAACCATAATATGACATTTTTGTAGAAAAAAATTGAGTTTGCGCTATAATAGATCTGGGCGCCCCAGTCAACACAGTTTCCACTAAGTTGGTGGTGGAGTTGACGTTAAAGCCTGATTAGAACATCAAATGGTGTATGGGACTGCTGGAGCGGACAGCATAATCTCTGAGGGAGCGTACAATGCGCTACCTTTGAAGTTTGGGTCGCTTGCCATTGTAGCTCCAGCAATAGTGAAACCAAACAGTAACTATGACCTGTTAATTGGAACTGCTTTCATGCGACACTTTAGTACTGTTAATGATATTATGGAAGAGACCTTTGAAATTTTGGGGCAGCTGATCACAATTTACTTTACCTCCAGCGGAGTGCCAAAGGATCTGCTGAACATAGGACATATCAATCTTGCATAAAGTGATGAGGTAATTCTGGTTCACTACCATCAATTAAAGAGCAATACCTGGGCCCTCCCCCAGAAGATATACGAATATTAAGGGCTGACGCTCTGAGCTTCTGGGTATATCCATCTCTTGTGGACACCAAGTAATAATATGCACCGAGGTAGAGTTAAAAGTGCTCACTGGGCTTTATGGAGAGGACATTGGGTCCTATCAGCAATTGCTGGATGAGACTCATGTGGCTCCAGGCATTATACTTCCAGAACAAGGGGAGATCAAGGTTTTTATAAAAATCTACAATCAAACCATTGCTTATCTGCTGGCATCAAATAGTGGCGTATTTACACTTGACCCCAGTTGAGGAGGTCCTTTGAATTCATGAGTTCAGGTCACTGGATGAATTTGGTCTACCTAGTGAGCCGCAGCCCAGTGTAATGGCGGTGGTACCACATGAGAATTATATGGGGTTATCAGAAGAACAAAAGGTCAAGCAATATCTTTATTTCAAAAATATAAGGAGAATCTTGCTGTTGACCACAATTTAGGGTGCGCTCAGGGGTGGTCCAATGATTGGACACAGGGGATCATCCCCCATCAGGTCTTGGCCAATCTTCCAATCTAGGGCAGCTGAGAAAGTAGTAACTGAGGAAATTAAAAAGATGCTGAAGCAAGGGATGCTTGAACCGTTGAAGAGTCTGTGGGCTTCGCCTGTTCTAATTGTTAAACAGAAGGATGGTACCAACTGGGATTGGTAGACTACCATAATCTCAACAGTATCACCAAATAACTCATACCCCTTGCTGCAGTTTGACGATGCCCTGGATTGATTGGGAGAAGCTCGCTGTTTCTTGGCAATGGTTTGATATTGAGCTACTGGAAAATTGAGTTGCTCGTGGATGAACAGGAGAAATGCGCCATTATCATGTCCAAGGGCTTTTCCAACTGACCCATATGCCTCAAGGGCTGTGTAACATCTGGGCTATGTTCCAACGGGCGATAGACACTATCCTTGGCAACTTAAAGCTGTCATGCATTCTCATGTACCTTGATGATCTCAATGTCTTCTCCCAGACGTTTTCTGAGCACCTTACCCATTAAGAGGAGGTATTCTGCCAGCTTGCCGCGGCCAACATTGATATTAAGCCCTGCAAGTGCCACTTCTTCAAGGGCCAACTGTAGTACCTTAAGTTTGTGGTAGATGCTAAGGGGCTTAATTCGCAGCTAGGAAAGGTGGAGGCTATCAGAAAAATGACTCAGCCTAACAGCAAGAACGACATACAGGTATTTTTGGGGATGGTAGGTTACTACCAGAGCCTAATCCATAACTTCAGCTGTTTTGGGGGCCCGCTATTTGAGTTGTTAAAAAGTATGCCATGTTTTAATGGACGAAACGCCGTCAAAAAACCTTTATACAGTTTGGATAGTGTTAATCAATGCGCCGGTGCTATGCTACCTAAATTTTGCATAAGGAATTTATCGTACAGATAGATTTGTCCCTTTTTAACATTGGGGCAGTTCTATCCCAACAAGATGATGAAGGGGAGTAGCACCCAGTTGCGTACTGCAGTCTTAGCTTGAACTGTCACAAATGCAACCACACCGTGACCAAGCAGGAGTGCTTAGTGGTGATCTATGCATATAAGCAATTCAGGATATATTTGCATGGGGTAATGTTCAAATCCTTAACGGATCAGCGTTATTACACTGGTTTCAGAATCTCAGGGAGCCTGAGGGGCGTCTATCCTGATGGGCTCTTAAGCTGCAGGATTAAAACTTTGAAATCCTCCACCAAGCCGGAGCAAAACACCAAAATTCAGATTGCTTACCAAGATTACCAACCATTGCCGTTATGGCGGATCTCAGTGATGTAATGTATGACAATTGCTCAGTGGCAGATATGATGATAAACTGCCACAAGTTATAAAGTCATTAAATGAGATGTGATCCAATACCTTCCAGCAGAGCGGGGAGTTGTACAATTGGATTGGAGACTCTAAAATGAACTTCCCGCGACCCTCAACATGGCCTAGAATTATCATGAGTGCACATAAAACAGTCAGACATGGTAAATTATGCATGATGTTTAAATTGTTGTGCCCTCAGTATTATTGGTAAAGCATGAACTTTGACGTGCTTGAAACAATTTCCTGATGCCACCAGTGGCAAGTGAAAAAGCCGTTTTGCCAGAAGACCTCATACCAGTTAGTGAAACTGAACTTTGCTTGGCATATGGTTTCCATTGATGTCTTTGCCCCCTGTCAATAGGAGCTAAACAGTCTAAATACATTCTGGTAGCAATTGACCACTTGACCAGGTGGGTTGAAGCATGGGAAATATGGGATTTGGGGGCGATCACAGTGTCCAAGTTCATAATGGAATGTATTAACCAGCGACATGGGTGCCATCAGTTTATCCTTACCAATAATGGAAAAAAATTCACTTCCCACATCCTTCCAAAGCTAAACGATCTGATGGTCATACATGGGGTTTTGACAACACCATATCATCCTGAGTCTAATGGGATAATTGAGCGAGTTGATGAGACTTTAGTGAACATATTCTGAAAATTGGTAGAGGATCAACCTACATATTGGAGTTCCCTCCTTTCCACCGCCGTCTTTGCTTATAACATTAGCTATTATTCTGATATGGGGAAGAGTCTCTTTCAGTTATTATATAGGCGTCACCCAGCTCTTCTGGCAGTGCTCTATGCTTGCGTGGAATATACTAGCGGAATGGATTCTCAACACTACTTGACTAACCAAGTGAACATGTCAAACAAGTTACAAAAATAAAGCGTACTCCTTCAGTTTGGCCAAAAAGATAAAGAATAAGGCTGCCAATTGAGAATGCGCAGCTGTTTAGCTCAGTTCAAAGATGGAGATCTGATTCTATTCCATAACCAGCACAAGTTTTGTCAGAGACACAAATTGGCCACCATATGGATTAGTTCATTTGAATTTCTAAGAAAACAGGTGTCAATACCTATACTATCAAAGACTCCGTGAGCAGTTGGATTATTAACTGAGTGCACACAAAGTTCATCTGGGCTTATAAACAATAAAGGACTTATCTTCCAGTCAAGGGGGAGTAGTGTTGAAGTTCTTATATGACTGGACAATAAGCTCCCAATAGCTACGGCAGATTGGGTGAGATTGGCTTTAACTGAGTAATATAATAATATTGTTGAGATCGCCTTGAAATAAGGTGATTGGGCAATACTAAGTCCTAGACAAGTTTTTATAGGATTACCTCCAAATAAGGTGATATGGCAATGTTGACATATGATGAATATTTAGTAGATCGCCTCAAACTAAGGTGATTTTGAGTTAAAGAATATTGGACTCTGCTGGACCAATAAGAATATGGCGGAACCAAAATGTCTAAGAAAAGGGTCCTTATTGACTAAAGTCGCTGATATATAAGTGAGATGAGAAGATTGAAAGGGGAGGATTGTTAATAGGTAGGAAGTAGTGAGTGGAGCAGAAAGTATTTTCTATTATAATATAAAAGTAAAGGGTGTCGCTGAATTAAGTGCTTCATATTATATTATTATTATAACATTTGTTTCAGGACTGGCAATCTCCAAATCATCCATCCGTTGCTCAGTGGTCTGAACCCTGCTCAAATCTTCCAGCGTATCTCAATGATATCACCAAAATTACAACAAAGGGTTACTCTGAAACATGAATTGTTCATCAAAAACCTATTCTAGATTTAAAATTTGTCACCTTTTGATAAAACAAAATTTTCCAAGTTTAAACAAGTTTGATTACCTCAGTTTTTTTCTATTTTGAATTATAAATATTTTTGGGGTAGATTTACTTCTTTTGAACCCAAGGGTATCTTACTTAACAGGTAGGGCCACAACACACTTTCTACATATGACTTTAGAGATTATAAGTAATTCAAGGACTCTCTGCTAGGTCCTTTAGCCTTGGATTACTCTGATTGGGTCTGGCATTAATAACTGGAATTATATTACATACTGTGATAAAACCCTCAGCTATTAAATAATGTTAAGATTTGGTCTGAACAACTATATGAACATAATATTTAAAAGCTTATATTATATATATCTAACTAATAATAATACAGAGGCTATAATTTAATTAAATATGCCACGCACCATCATTAATCTATGAAATAAAATTACTATTTTTTATATTAGGTTGCCTTTTCCAATTCAATATACTTAGTTAATTTTTGCATTTGTGGCTGCACGACCTAATAGCATAATTTACTATAAATTTTTTCCAGGGATTATCCTTAATAGATAGCTGTTTCTTTGATTGATCATTGCCCTCATGACTGTGTCACCTAATAGAGTTTTTTTCTATAAATTTGTCAGGCCTCATCAGTGAAGCAATGGTAGTATCAAAGTATGACTAATCATTGTTGGGATTTTTGCCCACCATTGCAGTCTCCTAGATTACCTGTAGATCACTATGGGATAATTCCCAGGGAGATTGAGTTGGATATCAGTTGACCCCAATTTTGGGCTGATTCTGTTCAGGGGATTTTAGGTAATTCTCTAGGTTTGGATCCATTGGGGATCAATCCTGGTGAATGCTTAAGACTTCGTTGGTAGATTTGCCGCGCAAAATGAGGGGCATCTGATAGTTGATTGATGATTAACTTTCAGGTGTACTAATTTGGGATTGGTTGGGTTTCATCACTGAGCAATTGATAATTTAATGAGCAAGATGTGTGGCAAGTGATGCCGCCTGCAACTAGTGAATTGATAGTTGGTTTGTGACCTGCCATAATGGGTAACAAGTCCCATTACCTAAGCAGATCACTTGCCAAATATGGTTGGTTCACTGGGATCAAGTGGGAAACATTAGGGACACGTTTTCTGACTCTGTCCGTTTTAGATCTTGAGGATGTCTGATGAAGGAATACTAACCAGATGGAGAAGATCATTGCTGGTGAGACGTAAAAGGGAAGTTCAATGGCACTGGCTGTCATTTCATGGCTGAGGCGCCAACTGAGGCTGGGCGCCAAATTCCCTCTATAAATTCCCCTGATAATTTGCATTAATAAAGATACCAAGTTAGTAGAATTCATTATTGTGTTAAAATTTATTCATCTGTAGGAAATTATTGCTGTGTGCAGTAAATGAGGGACTCTTTTGTTGGATAAAGAGTAAGGATCTGGGATTCTTAGAAGAGAAGCTGAACTTAGACAGGAATTACTGCAGACTTTGTGTCACAAGAGGAAAGATTGTAAACTTCTGGATCTGAGTGTGGTTCAAGTTAGGCGGATAAGGGTAGAATTCCCTACAGATGACATCAAGAGTTTTTGTGGTTAAGTATAGGTATAGCATTAGACCAGAACAGGTTATATATTCAACTACAGATAATAGTCTTCATACTAATATCAATCAACTATAAACTATTATCAGACAATGTGAATTGTGCACATATCAAACCTGTGCAGTTAACATCCTGAGAACTATCAATCAGTTAAGAACCCTAGATTTTATCAAAATGTTCACCACCACACCATTGCTAAACCCTTATTCACTAGTTTACATTGATTTACCTGAACCCAGTGACCTTTGACAATCAAACTATCAATTTTATTATTTGCTCCCTTGCCTCATCACACGCAAATTAAGTTATTAATAGTGCTTTTATATTTTATCATCAGCCATTTTCCAGCGTCTCATTATAACTATTAGACGTCTAACGTGCCAAGGAAAGACTTGGATTCCATTGTGTGTACTCTTATACAAAAATAGCATCCATAGTCTGCACAGAATTGCCATTTTGATTATTCATGAATAATATTGGTAGGGGATAGATGAGGGAATTAATGGTCTATAAACATTAATTACCTAGCATTAATAAACTGAGGATGGGTAGTATTCTTGAGCATTTTTCTCTTGCTGAGGGGAGACTGGTTGGGTTGGGTTGGGCATCAGTTTAGACCATCCAGTATGGGGCTTAGAATCAGAAATTGGGGTTGTCCTGGACTCACACTTGCTAATGGGGAGCAGTTGTCATGCCATCAATTTCACTTCCGTTGGAATCTCCAATAGTCCAATCTGCCGTATTACTTTATTTAATTTTATCTCAATTGCAGCGGTTTAAATTAGATATGGAATGTTTATTTTAATACTTAATCTCTATGTGTATTTTCTTTAAAAGTAGTAGTTGCAACAATTCCAGGTGGTAGTTTCCTTGACTTTCTCAGCTTATGGAAGCTAACACTTGGAGCACTAGAGAAAAGGCCACTGCCATTATAAAGATAAATGAGAGATGACCCTCCATAGGTTGTGGCAGTTTTTTTCAAAGAGGGCAAAATCATTTAAAATCTATAAATCTAGAAAAGTTTTTTTGGACCAAATAAATTATTTCTTTATTAAAGGATATTGAAAAAAATACAACACTTTACCATATGCAAAGTTCTGGTTATTATAATTGTAGGGAATGAGGAGTGATGGTTGAGAACTCTAATGAAAACCTGTATGTGCAAGTGTTCCTAGGATGCTGAGAACTTTGCACAAGGTCGTTGCTCAGTCTTCTGTACTATGGATTTCTTATAAACTGAGGGTAAGTTTTTAAGTGGTTCATTCTGGAAATCTTCCCCAAATTTTGTGGGTGACAACTTTTTTGCTTTGGTTTTATAAAGTTTTTCTATGTGAATCTGTTCAATTGCAATGTCCACGGAATATAGAAATTGGTTGCTTGAGGATTTTTCCCTAGATTGAGCACAATGGTTTTACCCCTTTTGAGGATTTTATTTTAATCTGCTGATTTCTCATATAATTATCAGCACAAAAACCAATTTTAGACAATTAGTCCTTGGTTCAATTGATAAAAATAATGGCATAATTGGGATCTACGCCAGTCTAAAGCGAGGGTAAATTCAGTTTGGAGAGCAGTGGACACCAAGCGCTCATCCAGGTATGTCTTAATTCTGCTATTTTCACTGATGACAATGCCCAAGGCCCCTTCACCTTTCTTGATCAAAAGGGATGTATTGCCCTGTCCATTATAATGGCCCTGGCAGGGACCCTTACAATAGTAGGCCAATTGCTATTAAGGTTTAGTCCACAAGGCTAAGGCTAATTTGACCCTGATTTTCAAGAATATTATGCGACTTTCCAGAAATTTCAAAGTGATATTGTAACGGATCAGGTGGCACCTGATCTGTACATTGCTTCAGATCAAGTGGCATTTGATCTGTACATTGCTTCAGATCAAGTGGCATTTGATCTGAACGTGGCCCTGATCCAATAAGCATCAAACTATGGAAGGTTGGAGCTGAGAAAATTTTCCATCCCAAACCCTAAATTGCATCCACTGAATGCCATCAGGCTTACGCATGGCGTGGATGGTGATCCAGTGGGATGAGGAATCTTTACAAATGATGTGTTGGTTGGTGCTCAAAAGGGCTTAACCAAGGAGAGGCTTATTCCATACTAGCAGGGCACTATTTAAGGGAGGATGTCGCAGCCCTGAAGGGCAGTTGCATTTTCTATGAGGAAAAAGAAAATTGAATAAAGGAAATTGCTTGCTAAAAAGAAACATTATTTTATTTAAAAATAATAAAAGTGGATTGGATCGGAAATATGAGCTCAGCCAGCGAGCTTGGTGTGGTGTTGGCGTTGTTCTCAGACCTATCCTGGTCCCAGACTCTGCTGTTGATGTGCAGCGTCATGGGAACAGTGGTACAAGAATATGTGGCAATGATGAGGCATGGTGGTTGGGTTCAGGGATGGGCTTATGCAGGTCTATCCCTAGTATGGTCAGTAACATGACTCTTACTGCCCAATTTGCTTGTTGTGTATTGGTGCTATCCCACCTATTACAGATATTAAACTACCAGTAACTTTCACCAATTAAAACTAGGATTTTTATTGTTTTTAAATGAAGGGAACGCCATTTTGAAAGGGGATCAGTTTGACATTTAGCTTTTCAAACCAATTACATGACTACCCAGGTGAATACAAAAAGCTCTAAGCCACTGTTAGTATTAAAATACTTCATTGTGCTTCCCCATTTTTTATATAAAAACCTATTCAATAATTAGAGTTTAGTTCATTATAAGGGTATCTGTCTTCATACAGATTACTGTTCAAATTGGTGCAAATAACCTGAGAAGTTAGAATACAATGTCTAAGTGCTAATTAAAAAAATTGGTTCATATTACATGATGCAATTTCTGCAACTCTGTACACAACAATAGTATAATAAATCATCTTGAAGTTATTGATGTGCTGAAATAGGGCAAATTATTAATGCTGAAGCGGCCAACTGTCACAGCTAGTGGCATTTTGCCTGGGGTATACCACACAACTAATGCTAAGCATCTGAATAAAATGGAAGTAGGGACAGAACCCTTGGGAGACATTAGTCAAGTCATTATAGTCATTAATCAAAAATAACATCTTGCTTTACACGTCAAGACTGAAGCTAATGGCGCAAAAATGGCTGAAACTCAGGAGAAAATCACTTGGTACTGTGATGGGAATTGCTTTATAGTAGCTTCTTGGCGTTCTTTGCTAACAGGATGTTAAAACCTAGGTTTCTTTCTGATTGTTCCCAGAAGTTAACTGCACAGGTTCAGTTATGTGAACTTTTTGCATTGATTGATATTCATAGATGGTTGATAATAGTATGGAGACTATTATCTGTAGTTAAATAAATTAACCAGGTTCTGGCGTGGTCCAATGCTAAACTTGAAATGTTCCAAAAAATGCTGACTATGCTGACAATTAGGGACTTCTTCCCTCTTCCAACTGAACTTAATCTACTCTCAGATTCAGAGGTTCCTGGCCTTAGTTCTTATCATGATAAGTCAGTGGAGATCCACGTCAAAGGTCTTCTTCTCTTCTAAGGATATCCAATCCTTACTCTTTATCAAACAAAAGAGTCAACAATTAGTATACTATAACACATAAACTGAAAATGAATACCACTTTAATGATGCTACTATTATCTGATCTTTTCTTATAAAATATGAAGTGATATAAATATTGATACAATTTATAATGACAGAATGGTCTGATGCAAGAGATAAATAAGTGCTAATGTTGAATAACAGTTAGCCACCAATCTTCTTTATAATTGATTTCCACCTCAATCAGGTAACCTCTTGCATCCCAGTGATTTCTTCCTCACTTTAATGTAGCAGAGACATAAGCCTATATCTTTTCATGGCTATCTTCCATATAAGGATTTTGATCAACCTTGCCAACTAATTCCTAAAACCTGTATCAACCCCAGGATGGGGGAAACCAGAGTAAGACTGTACCTTTAAGCCTATCTTTATCCAAATTCACAATCTGATCTGATCTGACCTGATCTGCTTTCTTAATAAAATTACTAGGGAATTCATAGAGAGTATTTGGTGCTCAATTCCTTGGTTGTTGCCTCAGCCATGAAACAGCAGCCATTGCCATTAATTTCCTTACAAAGTCTTTTCCAGAAATGGTCTTCTCCATTGGACTAAGGATTTTTCCATAAGACATCCCAAAGACCTGAAAATGGAAAGAGCCATAAAACGTGTCCCTAACTTTCCCACCTGATCAGAGCAAACCAACCACATTTGTCTAGTGACCTGCTTGGGTAATGGGACTCTTTACCCATAATAGAAGGTCGCAAACTAACTGAATGAATTGCTAGTTGCAGGTGGCATCACTTGCCTCACAACTGCTGATTAAAGTCTCAATCAGTTAGTGATGAAACCCAACCAATCCCAATTGGTACACCTATTATTTAATCAACAATTAACTATCAGATGCCCCAATTTTATTTGTAACTCTTCCTAACGAGATCTTAAGCAATCACATGGATCAGTTCCCAACATATATATACTGACATGTCATCCAAAAATTATTAGTTCAAAATTAAGGACAACTGATATATGATTCATTAGCTAGTGGGACTTAACTCCTAGCGTTTCAGCAGATAACCTAGAAAGCTGGAAAGGTGGGCAAAAGTCCAACACCCCCTTGGCTCTACCACTTCTTGTTTCAAGGCAAATAGTATGACATCAATTTATTTATATTCTGTAGTTGACAGGTGTTCCCTTTGCCCTGCACGTCCATAACTTTGCTATGCCTTTTCAGCTTCATTGTTGTATTTTCTTAAATAATTAATCTGTACTTATATTTAATTTACTGTAATTATGCATTATGTCTATAGTGAGCACCATATGTGGCACCTAGCAGTGTTAGCTTTAATTATTTGAGTTCCAAACAAGCATTTGTGATGAGATTGTAACAGTAAACATTGTGGATAACCCTTTTTGAGTAAATCTGAAGTACTAGTGCTTTATATTAAGCCTAGTAGAGATAGTTGCAACCCTTGTACTTCAGTATTTACCTCTTTCCTCAAGTCAAACCTTATTTTATTCTAAAATAAAAAAAGTATAAATTAAAAATTGGTATAATTTTGTTTATATAAATTAATAAGAGGTTTTCACAGCTAGTGACATATTTCCTGGAATTAATCGCCCTTCTAAAGCCAAGTCCAACAAGCCCTTGGGGCAGAGACCAGAACCCCTAAGGGTCACCAATGACCTATCTAAGGTCATTGACAAAAAATGGGTTTTGGCTTTGCCAGCCAGGGCTGAGGAAAACGGCTTAATTGAGGCAAAAGCCAAGGCAGGAATCAAACTCAAGACCCAGAAAATCACAAGATATGAGGTTTTGAAATCTGGCCAAATTCAAAAATTTTGATTTTGTTGAAAAATGACGAATTTGTAGCTCATATCAGATTCCAATAACCACTGGAATCTTTGTGAAGCAACCCCTATAAATTAAGTCCCAAGATGAGAAAGGCTTTGCTTTTCTCAGATACAAAGATCATTTTAATAAAGTTTAGGATTTTGGGCACATTTCCTGTATTTTGGTTTTTTCAAAAAAAATACAACTCTGCAAAGTTCTGCAATGGCTGGAGTCCGTTTTCCGCTCTGGTTTGCCCCTACTGTTGTACCTGAGTCCTCCACCTACTCCGCCACCTATTCCGCCAGGCTCCGCCTCCTCCTATTTTGCTGCCTTTTGCCCTAGATTTTTCGCCACCCTTCCCAGCTCCCAGGGCCTCATGTCCCTGATGATTGTGGCCAGTTTGGTGTGCGTTTTGTTCCACAGATCTATTTGGAAACACAATACTGACCGTTTAGGACGTCTCTTCATTTTGTTGGGTCACTTGGCCTTGTTGTGCACACCTTTGGCCTGTGTCTTTCCCTCCAGCGACCTCCTGCGCTCCAGTTTCCCTGACATTATCTGAGAAAAGCCTAGATTTTTTTGTGAGTTTCTTCTACTGTTGGGTGGCTAGAGTTAGCCCAATCCTCTCAGAGTTGTCACCCGTTGAAGCGGTCCACTGGGCTGGTACTTTTGTATCCCTTCTGGCCTTGGTTGTTACCTTCCTCAAAGGGTGTGCTGAGGGTGTTGCGCGGCTCCCCTCACTCAAGACGCTCATAAAGTGTGCAGTACCTGCCACTACCAGTCTCACTCTCCACTTTTCACGTGATTCCAAATTTAAAAATGAGATCTTCAACACGTTGTCCAGCCTTAGGGCCCACCAGAAGTCTCAAGGCAAGGACTTAGCTGACGTCCTCCTCCTCCAGCTGCTGCTCCATGAGATTTCAGAGGGAGCTCACCAATGGTTACTCTCCATGGGTGAGAATAATAGATCCCTCCTGGAATCTCTCCCAGCGTTGGAAACCTTTGTCAAGCCCTGCGAGTATCCCCCTGCTACCTTTGAGGACTATAACTCCTTTGTACACTTGTCCCAAGGAGACCTCACTACAGCTCAATACTTGCGCCTGTTTCAAGAGCGAGCATCAAGGTTGGAATCTCTTGAACAGTTGAAAATGGCCCTTCTCCGCAAGTCCCTAGATAATACTGGTGCTTCCCTTGGCATATGGGATAACCCACCCCCTCCTTATCTGGGACATGCTCCATCCTTGCATCCCTGTTGTCTATCAGCCTCTGTGCCACCAAGCCTAATTGTACCGCTGAACTCCAGATCCTAGAACTTGATGACTCCATCACTGTGGGGCACCAACATGTTTCCAATCCAGTGGTGACATATCCAGCTGAGACACTGGCCGTTATGGACACTTCCAACCTGATTCTAGAAGGCCCTACTTCCGTACTCTCCCAGTACCACTTGGAACCAGCAGTGAGCTCGCTGGAAGGTGAGACTGAAACCTCCGTCATAGGTGGGGGTCCCCTCACCACTGGCCCTGCACCGCCGCGCTCCACGGAGTACCCCTCACTTTTGTCCTCAAAAGTAGAGGGGGTTAGTAAGTCTAACCCATTTGATTCAGAGCATTCACTTCCTCCAGGGTATGGACCTGCCGTTGCCATTTTAGAACCTATGCCCTCTGCCCAACCTGTCATCCCAGTTGGCCCAGTTGAACAACTCTTTCCTATCACTCCAGAGTCACCTCTTGTGGCGGACTCCATCCAGAAACGAGTAGAGATCCATGAGAGGATGATTGAAGAAGAGATAGCCATGGCTGACCCCACCAAAAGCTTGGCTGTCCTGACTGGTGTAGTCTCATGTGATAAAGACCTTCCTCCCGCCAAACATAGAGCATTAAGCTACCCCACACCATTTAAGTCCCGTGGACAACTTTATGGCAATGTGAAGTCATATGGAAAAAAAATTTTTTAGGGGATACTCCACATTATACGCCGCCCTCTGGGCTTGGAGCCATCCTGTCATCCCTTGGCTCTGAGGGAAATAAACCCTCCTCTGCTTACTTCTTGTTCATGGCTACCTTTTCTTCTTCAGGGAAGAGCTTTCAAGCACTCACTTTGGTGGACACTGGTGCAACTGAAAACTTCATCCGCCAAGAGTTGGCAGAGGCCCTGGAGCTACCCCTGGGAGTTGGTCAGTTTGTGAAGGGTGGTGCATCTCAAACCATTCCAAGTTACCGTGTGTTAACACCTGTCCCTTTCATTGCAGGTGATGGTTACTTTGTTGAGAGCTTCTCCTCGATAAAGAACCTCCTATACCCTGTTATTTTAGGGGTTGGCTGGTGGCGCCGATTTGACATTGCCACTAACCTCCTAGACTCTACCATGCATGCACAATTTCCTGGTGGAGTCACGGTTACCATCCCTTGCTTAGATGAGAGCGCCACGGTGCTCCCCAGAAGGTGGGGCCCCTCTCCTAAGGTGGGCCTAGCCTCTATTCAACCTACTGATGCCCTGACCCCAACACTTACTCTGCCAGAATGCATCCGTGGATATGCTGATCTGTTTGATCCCACAAAGGCCCGCCCACTCCCTGAGCACACCAAGTTTGACTTTGAGTTTAAGTTGACCGTGGATCTCATCAAGATATCCTCCCCAATTTACCCCTTGTCCCTGAGGGAGGAGGCTGCCTTGGACGCTTGGGTAGACGACATGCTCTCTAAGGGTCAAATCTTTAAGAAATCCTCACCTGTGTGCTCCCCCTCCTGTTTGTAGAGAAGTCTGATGGCTCACTTTGTCCCTGCGTTGATTATGGCAATCTGAACAACGTAACAGTGCCTGACCCCCATCCGCTCCCTTTGGAGCAACAGATTGCCCGCTACGTGGAGAAGGCTAGGGTGTTCAGCAAGCTTGACTGTCTCAACGCTTTCAACCAGATCCGCATTAAAGAAGGCCAGGAGTGGTTGACCGCTTTTTGCACTCAGAAAGGTATCTACCAGTTCAGGGTTATGCCGTTTGGTTTGAAGAACGCTCCCGCCTGCTTTCAGAGGCTCATTGATGCTGTCTTGGGAGACCTTATGGGTACATGCGCGATTGCATACATGGATGACATACTGGTCTTTTCCCCAGATGCAGAATCTCATGCCCGCCACCTTGTGTCTGTCATGGAGAGACTTTCACAGGCAAACCTTACAATTAAGGCTAGCAAGTGTGAGTTCTTCCAACCCAAGGTCGAGTTCTTAGGAAACATTATCTTCTCCCATGGTCACATGATTGCCCCAGATAAGGAAGCAGCTATCCGTGATTGGGTTACCCCCTCATCTCTCACAGAGTTACGCAGCTTCCTTGGGACATGTAACTTCCTCAAGAAGTTCACCCCCAGCTCTCAGAAGTTGCCGCCCCTCTCTACACCGCTTCAGGGAAGAAGATTTTTAGTTGGACCAATGAATGCAACGCTGCATTCCACGCCGTCAAGTCCATACTATTGTCCAGCCCGGTGTTGGTACATGCAGACCCCAGCCGCCCCTTCATTGTCGCCACTGATGCTTCCAACTTTGCGGTGGGAGCTGCTCTGCTACAAGAGGGGGAGGATGGAGTGGAACGGCCTGTTGCTTACTTTTCTAAGAAAATGACCCTGGCGCAGCTCAACTATGCAATATATGATAAGGAACTCCTTGCAGTTGTGGAGGCAGTACAACACTGGCGCCACCATTTGCATGGGTCTAAGTGGCCATTTACTGTCCGTACTGACCACAAGGCATTGATGTACTACCGCGCCCCCCAGAAGCTATCCCCTCGCCAGTCCCAGTGGTTAGAAATCCTGTCAGTGTTTGACTTCAAATATGACTTCATTAAGGGCACCCAGAACATGTTACCTGATGCTCTATCCCAGGAACCCTGCCCTAGCACCTGACCCAGCACTAGTTGACACCCACAATACCCAGGTGTTGATTAAGCCAGAACAGGTGAAGGAGAGCCCACTGTCCAACCCCCCCTCTGCTTATGATGGAACCTTTGGAAGGTGACGCTGACACCCCTTCCCATGTTAGGTTGTCCCAACCTCTGTCAGCTGACTATGATAAGATTAAGCAGGCCTGCCATAGAAATGGCGAATCCCTGGACAAAGGCTACCAGTTGATGGATGGGGTCATCCTCCATCAGGGCAAGTGGTGGGTACCTCCTGGACCCCTGCGTGAGGAAGTGATCCGTGAAGCTCATGACCCTCCAACTGCTGGCCACCCTGGCAAGGACAAGACGCTTGAGTTAGTCCGCCGCTCCTACAGTTGGAAAGGTATTGCCACTGATGTGGCAAAATTCACAAAGTCCTGCTTGACGTGCAACCGGTCAAAGCCAAGCCGCCTGAAGAGTGCTGGATTGCTTGTTCCCCTCCAAGCTGCTGAGGGCCCTTGGACATCAGTGTCTGTCAATTTTATTGTGGAACTTCCCTTGTCCCAGGGTTATGATGCAGTAATGGTTGTGGTGGACCGTTTCACAAAGATGGCCCACTTCATCCCCTGCAACACCACCATTACTTCAGTTGAGACAGCCCGCCTCTTTGTAGATCACATCTTTTGCTTACATGGTCTCCCCAAGGAGATTATCAGTGATTGGGGCCCACAATTCACCGCTCAGTTCTGGGAAGCCCTGCTTTCCATCCTCAGCATCCGCCCCTGCCGCTCCACAGCCTTCCACCCCCAGTCAGATGGACAGACGGAGAGGGTGAACCAAGGTTTGGAGCAATTCTTGCGTAGTTATTCCAATGCTGAACAGACAATTGGTCCTCTCACCTCCCACTGGCGCAATTTGCTTATAATAACCTTACCCATGCCTCTACAGGCACTTCCCCCTTCTTTGCAAACTATGGTTACAACCCCAGTTTCAACCTAAGTCCGCGGATTGAGTCCACCGTCGTCACTGCCAATGAGCGCGCTAAAGAGCTCAGGGACATACATCAGGCAGTGAAGGACCATCTCGTTGATGCTGTGAGGATCTACAAAGCATATGCTGACCAAAAGCGCCGTGAAGGACCTGAGTATAAGCCTGGTGACTTGGTCATGGTCAACGCCAAGAATCTCCACCTGAAGCAACCCTGCCGCAAGTTAGGTCCCAAGCGTGTTGGACCCTTCAAGATCCTCAAGAAAGTTGGCCCATCAGCTTACCAGGTTGACTTACCCCCCTCAATCAAAGTGTTCAGCACCTTACATGAATGCCTCCTGACCCCCTTCAATGGTCCCATGCCACCTCACCCAGATCCTGTGATAGTGGATGGTGAACCCCAATATGAGATTGATGCCATTCTTGCTTCTCGCCTATCCCAGCGCCACCTGCAATACTTGGTGTCCTGGAAAGGATATGATGAGACAGAGAACAGCTGGGTATCTTATTGGGACATGACCAATGCTCAGGACCTAATTCATGACTTCCACTCTAGATTCCCAGATGCCGCAGGACCTGCCACCCAAGCCTCTTTAGCTGCCATGAAGTTACCCACTCCCCACAAGACTTTGCCTTTGCCTTGGCCAATGTCCCCTCAGGTGGTGTAGAACCCCATCCAAGAGCGGAGGGTGATGTCACAGCTAGTGACATATTTCCTGGAATTAATCGCCCTTCTAAAGCCAAGTCCAACAAGCCCTTGGGGCAGAGACCAGAACCCCTAAGGGTCACCAATGACCTATCTAAGGTCATTGACAAAAAATGGGTTTTGGCTTTGCCAGCCAGGGCTGAGGAAAACGGCTTATTTGAGGCAAAAGCCAGGCGGGAATCGAACTCAAGACCCAAAAATCACAAGATATGAGGTTTTGAAATCTGGCCAAATTTGAAAAATTTTGATTTTGTTGAAAAATGACGAATTTGTAGCTCATATCAGATTCCAATAACCACTGGAATCTTTGTGAAGCAACCCCCTATAAATTAAGTCCCAAGATGAGAAAGGCTTTGCTTTTCTCAGATACACAGATCATTCTAATAAAGTTTAGGATTTTGGGCACATTTCCTGTATTTTGGTTTTTTCAAAAAAATACAACTCTGCAAAGTTCTGCAATGGCTGGAGTCCGTTTTCCGCTCTGGTTTGCCCCTACTGTTGTACCTGAGTCCTCCACCTACTCCGCCACCTATTCCGCACTGGCTCCGCCTCCTCCTATTTTGCTGCCTTTTGCCTTGGATTTTTCGCCACCCTTCCCAGCTCCCAGGGCCTCATGTCCCTGATGATTGTGGCCAGTTTGGTGTGCGTTTTGTTCCACAGATCTATTTGGAAACACAATAATGACCGTTTAGGACGTCTCTTCATTTTGTTGGGTCACTTGGCCTTGTTGTGTCACCTTTGGCCTGTGTCTTTCCCTCCAGCGACCTCCTGCGCTCCAGTTTCCCTGACATTCCTTAATTGCTGCTGGCTATTTAGGTTTCTTAATTGATGGCACTAATATCTCTTGAATGCACAGTAAAAAAAGCCCATTAGGATCAGAAATGGTATGACCCTTTTTATATTCTGGTCATCCAATTGTGTAAAAATGTTTTTCATTAAACCTATTGCCTTTAGATTAGTTATTTGAAATTTTTGGTATGTGGTTGATCTTTTACCAATGTCAAAATTTTTACAATTTGATTCTCTGATGTTTATATCACTTAGACATTTATCATCCTCAGGGCATTTGTTTATCTTAGTGTATTGCTGTTACTAGGTGTGTTCAGTTCATTACCAAGGCTTGTCTGACCTTAATGCTGGCTAGCTTCCCTAGATAAGGAATTACTAATGGTATTTCCAGTAGACTAATGATACTTACTTTCTTAATTTAAGAAATGAACTCTTTATACCCTGTTTATTCAACTTTTTAAACATTTTTAAAAGCATTTCTATTGACTCTACCCTTATGATGTACCAAAATGACAGTATCCTTATATGATACTTTATCATGCCATACAATATTCTTAAAAAGCATAGTTGGGTATAAACCCATATTAGAATTCATTACCCATGATTCATTAAGGTGTCTATAGAATTTCTGGTAATTCAATTTATTAATTTAGATTTTATATATAGTTAAGAAATAAACACTTGGCCAAATCAAATTTCTCAATCAAATCAACCAAAAACCAGTAAAGTTCATCCAAAACTAACTGAACTTTCAAATCAACCAATAAACTAATCACCTCCAAAACTAAACTGTGTTCTATCAGTTTGACCAAAAACTATCACCCACTCGGCCAAATGAAATAAACCTATCAAATTAATTAGATAACACCAAACTGCTACTCAAAAAACTTCTCTCTATATTTAAAATAATTAAATGTTTGTAACACGTTTTCCAAACTACTAATCAACTTCAACTAACTTGCTAAAAGTACTTTATTAATTAGGGGAACCAAATTGGGAGGTTTTTTAAAATTATATAAAACTAATATCAAGATACCCATGATTTGCTACAGTGTTTAAAGTTTATTGGATGATTCATAATGATAAACCACTAAACCACTCAGCTAAACTATTAAACACACTAAATCAACCAATCACCAACTACCTCATAAACCTAAACTTATCAAATTGAAACAACCAAAACCACCAACCATTTACTAAAGACTAAAATCATTAAATATAAAAAATCAATTAATCATCAACTGCTTTGTATTTGTAAAACAAACCTAAACTTATCAAAACAAACAAAACCACCAACTATTTACCAAAACCAATTAACTTATTGAATCAACCAATCACTAACAGCTTGCTAAAACTATCAAGTTTATTAATCAACCCAAAACCACCAACCGCTTGCCAAAACCTTTTAAGTATCAAATCAACTGAATATCAAGCTTCTCAGCCATAACAATATACCAATTTTCATTAAAACATATAGAATTTTACTTCTTACATATAAAACTTTTTATTTTACTATGAAAATAATAATTTTTTAAAATTATAAACCTTCTCCATGAAAAAATACTTATATGTGCCAACTTTCATAGTGATTGGTCAAATGGTGTCAGAGTCTATAAATCTCAAACGGATATACCAACATCTATTTATATATATATAGATTCCAAACCATATAGACACCTTTTGACTATCTAACGGTTAGGAATCCTTTTAATATGGAAACCTCACTGGATACAGTTTCAAAAAAAGTGAAAAGATAAGGTATAAATTATATCATTCAATTACAATTTAACCTGCTAATACTTAACCTTAACTGGTACCAGCGTCAATAAATCATAAAGTTAACCCTACTTCAATGTTTACCATTTCATATTTCTAAAGTTGGGCATAGATCTCAAGCCAATTTGCAAAATCATAAATAGTAGCTTTCTATAAAATAAAAAATATTTCATAACAAAAAGGTCTTACTTGTGATACTAATCGAACTCTTAAAGTCTTGTTCTTTTATTGCAACACTTTTATACAGCTGATTCAATTTGATTATCAATTTGTTATAAATATAGCACAACATAGTTCTATAGCTATTAAAATTCCTTTGTACTTTGATAGGTTTATATATCCCCATCAACTATCCAAGCTAAATTACTGGACTGATAGCCATGAATAAATCTAGGCCAAGTTAAAAATCTGTTCTAAAATTAATAAGAGGAAAAAAATATTATTATTGCAATTAAAATTCAAGTAGTTTAAAATATCAGTCTAGGTTGTACCTTTACAATCATCAAAAAATATAAAAAATAGAGTACTGTTATTTGAAAAAGTTACCATTGTAGAGCAGCTAAATTGATAAAGTCACAAGTTGATCCTAGAGCACATATTCTTACAAGGATAAAATAAAACTACCTTTGCCTAATGAATCTTTATAAGCATAAGCAAAACATGGGCAGAAACTCAGGTTTGTTTAAAGCAGTTATGTTAATCTTAAATTTACTAAATTTACAATTAGAATAGAAACTGAGGGAGAGAAAGCCTAAAAGAATCTATTTAAGAGCTATTTGAAAGATATTCCTTGTCCCTGAGCTTTACAGTGGGCAGCCACTTCTGAGAAATACCTGTCATAGAACTCAGTCTCAAATATAGTTAGTGAACAATATAAACCCAATACCTGGACTCAGATTGTAACAAACCAAGTTCATATCAATTGTTACATTTTGGCTCAGGTTCAGATTTTCTGAATCTGAGTCAAATCATTTTAAAAAGTTTTTGGTTTGGTCATGTTTAGTCGCTGGTTGTGCTTCACCCAAATTGTAGATTAGGCTCGTACGAGCCTAATCAATGATTTGGGTGAAGCCCTCCGAAGGGCAGCCATAAAAATGTGCACCCGCCAATTATGAAGTTCACTTCAGAATTTTACCACTCGCTTTCCCACTCTGGGGAGCATTGTCAGTTGCTCCCCAGACAAGCTGTTCAGCAGCCTCTTTTTATTTCCTGAATAAAAAATAAAGGTTGTTTTGGGGTTTGCTTACCTGTTGGTCTTTTTTGGGTATCTGGCTTCAAAAGTTTTTGCATTGTTGGGTCAGACTGACCACAAATCAGCTTTGCTAACTAACTCGTTATAGGTATTTTGGTGCTGCAGTACACCAAATCACCCTACCTACCATACTGTGGTCTGCTTTGGTGCTGTCAGTGCACTAAAGCATCTTCCATTTCATGGCAACCAGAATTAGGATCATTCCACTTGTGACAGGAATAAGTATTTATCTCAAACTTCCAACGCTTTGGAGAAAAGACCTATGGTGAGAGATATGCATTCTGAAGTAAATAGCTGGAATTCTCCTGAGAAAGGTATCATTTAGTTAATAACAGTTGAGATCTTTTTAAGACAAGTCTATGCTTGTAATAATTGTTCATTAATGATCTTAAGAGCATATCCTTTTTATTGTTATGGGAATCCAGCTGAGGGTTGCTCGCTGGTCGCTGCTGGATTCCACAACCAATTTTTTAAATCTATAATATAAATGCGAAAGCCCACTCACTCATTCACACTCACTCTCACTGTATCTCAAATATGACAAGGCCTAGAAAGATGAAACTTTATATAGATATTCACTAGATACTTTAGATTTGCAATAAGAAAGGATTTTTTATTTTTCATAGTAAAATAAAAAGTTTTATATGTAACAAGTGAAAATCTTATATGTTTTCGATGGAAATCGGTATATTGTTACGGCTGAGATATTTGATATTCGGTTGATTCGATAGTTTAAATGGTTTTGGTGAGCGGTTGATGGTTTTGGGTTGATTAACCCTTTCAGTCATTTTCAAAAAAATCATCCGTTTTTTGGCCTTAAATTTGGCACGAATTTCTTAGCCGACGTTCACTCTTTTTGTAATCATTTTGGTCCTTGTTGTAACATAAATATCTAGTAGATTTGGTCCTTGTCCGTAACATAAATTTTTGGTAAATTTGGTCCTTGTCCGTAACACGAATATTCGACAAATTTTGAAATATATATATATAAATCTCATTTTTTGGACGCATATATGCGTCGAATGATTGAAAGGGTTAATAAGCTTAAGGTTTTAATAAAGCAGTTAGTGATTGGTTGATTCGATAAGTTAATTGGTTTTGGTAAGTCATTAGTGGTTTTTGGTTGATTTAAAAGTTCAATTGGTTTTTGCTGGGTGGTGGATTTTGAATGTTTCGATGGGCTCAAGGGTTTCAGGTAAGTGGTTAATATTATAGTTGTTTCGATAAATTTAATTATTTTGGTTAGTGGTTGGTAATTTTATATTGATTCAATAGAATTTGATTTCTTAATTTTATCGATAGACATCTACCAATATAAAAAAGAATCGATTAGGATCATCTGGTAAACTTTAAGCCCACAAACAAATCTGTTAAACTGGGTATCAACTAGGATTTACTTAAACCTTTCTTTACAAAAAGTATCATTCTGCTTATTTGTCTATATATAGGATGCATTATCTCATGAGAAAATAACCAAAAATCACCAAATTTGGCACAAGTATTCTATAAAGTTTGGGAACGGAATACTAATATGTAATTTTTTAATATTTACTTAAAACACTTTCACTGACGTGCTGTCGTACTGACTAACTGACATCTGAAACCTTCAAGTCTGCTAGGTTCATTCTATTTGGGCGAGTGGGTGAGAATTGGCAAATCTTATCGAATCTGAAACTATCGAGTCTGATAGGTATAATCTATTTGGGCGAGTGGTTGATATTAGCAAATATTATCGAATAATTCACCAAATTTTTCACCCGAAACTAAGTAAAAATCAGTGGTAGAGTTTCAAGTAATTATTATAAATTAATAAGTAGATTTAGAATACCCAGCTCACCAGCCACTTGGACTAACAGCTCCGCTGTTGCCCTCATGGCTCGAGAGTAGTGCTGGCACAGCCTATAGGCTATGTCAGTGTAAGCTTATTAATAAACCCGAGCAACGCAGGGCAACTCCGCTATTAGAAACGTATGCTTTCACTTTTCTTTTCCATTTAACCAAACTGAGCCATACTACGCATGGCCAGGTACAGCTAGTCTATATATATGAAAATGGATGTTGGTATATATATTTGAGATTCATAGACTCTGACACCATTTGATCGATCACCATGAAGGTTGGCACATATAAGTATTTTTTCATGGAGAAGGTTTATAAACTTTAAAATCATTTTCATAGTAAAATAGAAAGTTTTATATGCAAGAAGTGAAAACATTATATATTTTCTATGGTATTCGCTATATTTTTTTAGTACTAGATATGGTATTCGCTATATTGTTATAGCTGAGCTGTTTGGCATTCAGTTAATTTGATATTTTAAATGGTTTTGATAAGTGAGTAGTCATTTGGCTAATTGGCAAGTTAATCTAAATCAAAACAGAATCAAAAACCCAATTGATTTTAAAGATACCTCCTCTCTCATAATCAGCTCAGCTTTTGACTCTTACCTTAGTCACATGTATATATCAACCATGTTTAGCTCACAACACGTTGGTAACTGACTCATTGATACCAATCCAATAGATTTCTACCTTTTACTAAGCTCCCCACATCGGTTAGAAATCTATTGCCCATATTCATGTGAAGAATATCAAATTATAGATTTATAAGCCAAACTCATTCATCTCCAACCTCACTCATCTCCACCAGTATCGCTTAAACCCAAATTGATATCAATCAAACGAGCGTTTTGAACTCTGGTATACATATATATTCACTTCTTATATATAGAACTTTTTATTTTATTATACCAATCCTTATAAATTTAAATTTTTAAATTTATTGCGGGAAGGTTGACCATGGGATGGACACTTCCAAATATGACTCAGATGAGACAAAACTCAGTACCAGGTGAGGCACCCCAGAGAAGCAATGCTATCTCTTGTTGCCAGCAGGAATGCCACTTATGGGAAGGGGGAGGAACGTGTGTAGGGGGTGTAGCCACTATTGAGCACGTGTGGAGGAAGGGGTCTGATTTGATGAACCAGACTGGGAACCAGGAGGAGACCAGCTGCCAGCAGCAGGGTGGGAGATATCCAAACATCCATGCTTGAAAGTGATCCACCAAATGAGACTGGAATCTGTGGACAGCTTCAGGGAGGGTGGGGATGGATCCGGCGATGGCATCCAAGACAATCGTGTGGATAGTCCACATGGCGATTGCAACCACCAGAGCACAAAGGGAGGGTGGGAGGGGGAGGCCATTGATGAAGCAAACATATCTCTTGACAGACTGAAGGGATATGTTTGATCCTGGCCTAGCAGCCATTAGACTTCGAGCCATATTACTTTAGAGGTGGGGCACTTCTCCAGGCGGTGAAACAGCATTCCATACTGGCCACACATGACACAGGATGAGTGTAAAGCATTAGAGCACTCAGCTGTATGATACACCCACCTCAGGCAGCACCACATATGGGAGCGGACTTGAGGCTGCAACAGAGGATAGTGTGCGTATTTCCAGATAGTCTTTTGGGTCTCAGTGGAATAAGGGATGTCCATCATGTCTAGGTAGTCCACCCTGGTTAGGACTTGGGGTCGAATGGGGATCACGCCATCATGGATGGGTAGCCCCTGTACCTCTTGTGTGAACTGAGGAGAGGGGCGGCCTCTTCGGGTTGTATATCCACTAATATGAATTCTCCACTCTGCGCTTCACATGGAGAGTAGGATTCATTTGTAGTGGGTTTTGGTCCCATGAGGACCTGTGGCTGATGTGTGTGATGCGAGGTATTTTATCAGGGAGTGGGGGTTTGATGGATTGTTGAGGCCCAAGGCTCGTGAGAAGTTGGAGCGGGCCATGCGGGACCAGTGTTAGGATGGGAGTATAGGAGCAGTGACGGCCGCAATCCAGGTGCCTAGGATCTTGGTGGCATGGGCTTTGAAGTAAAAGTAGGCCCATGCCACCATGATGATGAGGGCCAAACATGACCTCTAGCTGTACTGGTGGAGGGCGGCCTGACCAAAGCCAACCTTGTAGCAAAGCATACAGGGATTTGAAGAAGCTTGGGGAGAAGGGGATGGTGTGGGCTCCAAACCAGACTTTGGATAGGAGCATAGAGTTGGCAAGAACAACCCTGCCAGTGAGGGTAGTAGGGTGGGCTCTGAGAGAGGTGATTCGCTTCATCACGTTGTCCAGTATATGGCCCTCCATTACTGCTGACGCGTATCCTCCTGCCTCCAACCACACGCCCAGATGGCATACCAGTCCTATGGTAGGTCGTGGCACAAAGGGGAGCACCAGTGGAGCGGTGTGTTTTGAGTTAGTAAGGCGTGGACTTGGCGAGCAGCTGGGCTGGGTTGGGAACTACTTGCTGGGGCCCAGCAGTTCTGAAACTGACCAAGGAGGATGATTTTGGTTTTGGAGGCGTTCAGTGCCACGTTGCTTACCCGGGATATTCCTGGATGAGGGCTTCAAGTGCACGTGCATCTTTATTATTAGACACCCCCACCACGCAATCATCTGCAAATGCAATCATCTTGACTGGGGTTTGGCCTGGCACATGGACCCCAGTGAGTTGGGCATTCACATTTTGCAGTAATGAGGTCAAGGCTGAAGTTGTATAAGAGTGGGCTCAGGGGTCCCCTTGTCGCAGGCCCCTTTGAGGATGGACTACTTCTGTTAGGAAACCTGGGCCGCGCACAGCCATTGTTGCAGATTCTGTGAGCAGCATCACCCAGTTAATGAAGCGGGGAGGTAGGCGGAATTGTTGGAGGCAGGCCCTAAGGTATTCCCAGTTTACTCTATCATAGGCCTTTTGTTGGTCTAAGAATACAAGTGCCCCAGAGGCTGTGGACTGACACACATTAGCCACAGAGTGCACGTTATCCCAAATCGACCTTCTGGGGATGAAACCGAATTGTTCTGGAGAGATGGTGGCAGATGCTACAGTCCTAAATGGTTAGCCATGATTTTTGTTAAAATTTTGGTGTCTGTGTTTGTTAGAGAAATGGGGTGCCAGTTGGCTAAGTCTAGCCTATCCCCTTTCTTGAAGAGTGTGACTGTAAAAGCCTCATGTCCTCCTGGTAGGAGGCACGTTTCCAACAGGCTTTGGTTGAGTGAGGCTAGCAGCAATGGGGATATGTATTTAAAATATTTTTTGTAGAACTCATATGGAATGCCATCTGGGCTCCGGCATTTTCAGTTTGGCGCACCATGAGTGGTAGTCCATAATTTGTTCGGAGTAATTAAATTCATTATTTCCGGGTATCTAAATGGTGCAGATATGAGCTCTGTCGAGAAATTCTGCCATTTTGGCCAGCTGAATTGGTTCAGCTCGGTATAACTCGGAGTAATATCTTTGCATTTCGATTGCCACTTCGGCCGGTATATCCACGATAGAATTATCCGATCTTCACACCTGTGTGCAGACCACGCTCTGGCATGGTGCAAAAATTTTTTGAAGAAGTATGCGGTGCACTTGTCACCTTTAGTGATGCGTGTGGCCCTGTATTGGACACAAACCCGATGTTTGTGTTGCCTTTCAAGTGCATTGAGGTGGGCTGCTGCCTCCACCCACTTCTGGCCCCATGCAGGGCTATATCCTGAGGCTAGAATATTGGACTCCAAGTGGGCCAATTCTACCAGCGCGCATGATATAACCGCCGATGTGGCTCGTGAGTATCTGGATGAGAGATGGCAATAGTGGCAGATGGTATCTTTTTTGAAAGTTGCCCATGTGAAAATGGGGTCCACACAAAACGGTGCAACAAACAATTTTGCCAAAGTTGCCTCTTCCACCCACATGGAAAATCCTGGCGATGCAAGCTCTGGGGGGCAGATTTTGCACCAATGTGGGGCCTTTGCAACTGTAATGGGTAAGTGGTATGTTATCGAGACCAGTCGGTGGTCGGAGAATTCCATTTTCATTGTTTTGAAGTGGGAGATATGGGGTTGGAATTTCACCGGTGCTAGAATAAGGTCAATGCGGGTCATGGACCTTAATTGGCCATTGTGGATGTAGGGACGCGTCATGTTTTTGAGCAGTGGGGCATGTCGTGGCAGTGCATCCATTAACCCAAGGGTGGCTTTTAGAATGCATAGTTCTACATGACCCTGTGGGGCGTGGGGTGAGGGTGGCCACCGGTCCGTTGGTGAGGTTAGCCAACAGTTCATGTCACTGATTAGGAAAGAATCAGGGGGTAGCGGGAGGGATTTGACCGACAAGAAAAATTCCCAACGCTCTTGTGCACCGTTTGGGGCGTAAATGTTGACAATTGTGTGTAACATCAGCCCATGAGAAGGTGAC